>CAJHNH020000347.1:557399-679899 GCA_905116865.2 Candidula unifasciata
TATGTTTTTCGGTTTGCCCGGTCCTCTTAAACTTCCTAACTTTCCCGAAGATGCGATGTTTCCCGACGCTGTTCCTCTTCTTGACAAAAACATTGAACATTTCCTTACAGTAGATTATAATGTTCTACTCGTATTACCTCCCCCCCCCCCCCCCTAACTTGTGTTTCCCATTAGATGGCCAGTGATTTTCTTTACAGCATCACTGTGTGGGTTATAGGACCCCATTGTGTGTGTGTGTGTGTGTGTGTGTGTGTGTGTGTGTGTGTGTGTGGAGGGGGGGGAGGTAGAATTACTTCTTCCCCAACAAGCATGTCGTAAGAATTAGCTAATTATGAGGTTCCTTCAACGTCAGAATGTATCTGCCAGAGAGGCAAGGAACCAACAGTCTGCATGCATCTGAGCTAGATCTGTAAAATAGGATGTGCATGCACAACTCAAGTTCCGGCACAAGACTAAAGTCTAGAACTTTTAACCGAAGTTTACAGCCGGTGATTGCGAAACAAAAAATAAGAAGATTTACAGCACACTCATACAAACACACACACACACACACACATACACACACACACACACACACACTCTCTCTCTCTCTCTCTCTCTCTCTCTCTTCTCTCTCTCTCTCTCTCTCTCTCTCTCTCTCTCTCTCTCTCTCTCTCTCTCAGCTTCACCATGCTTTTTTCGATGTTAATATTTATAAACTGTATTAAGTTATTCAGTATGATTATTAAAACGTATGGGGTCTGATTTAGACCTTAGAAAATATGAGTCATTCGCGTATGTCTTAGCTGATTGAGAATCCCTGCACTAGGCATACGTCATCAGAGTAACTAAGTTACTCTACAAAACAAGATATCAGCAACATTTATCTTAGAAGCTACATCTCAGTGGCCCCAAGTCTGTCCCTAATTGTACACACATGCACATCAAACCTGGCCTAGCTCTTATTTTAAGCAACCATTCTGGCTGATGTCTTCTGTTAGAGTTAGTTAGTTAGTTAGTTAGTTAATTAGTTAGTTAGTGTAGTGAATTAGTTGGAATATTATCATTGCACTCCAAACATTTCCATATGTGCTCAGATAATTCCCTCAGTATGAACTCTCAGCCTTCTGTGACTAACAGTGTCAGTTCTTCGTTGATTGATCTGTTTGGATGCCCGGTGTGTCTCTCGCTTTTGGCTATGCCGATCTTAACTCCCGAGTCTTTCATTCTGGTGAGCGATTTCTGTTAGAGTGTTCTCATCTTATGTCCAGTAGAAGCAATCGCCATAAATTGCAAGACATTACAGCTTCTTCTTGCCCTGTAAGAAAATATTATAATTTTTAATAATGACGTCTTCAACTTAAACATTCATATAGCATAGAGACATACAAAACAGCATGGTGACATTCAAATATCACAGATCTCGCACTTTCAAATATTATTGGTACATCCATAAATCATAGATCTCGTACATTGAAATATTATTGGTACATCCAAACAGCAAAACGGTATTCACATTAGGGCGAGTATCTTTAGAGTTGAACCGATATTTACTGAGTCGTGATTTGGGTAAGCAGCCCCACCCAGAGCCGTCTTAGCAGCATTATGGGCCCTTGGGCAAACCAGTATACTGGGACCCCTACGACAGCTTCTCATAAGAATGAAATGTAAGTAGTCACTTAACATCATCATCATCTTTGACCTGCTGTGTCATTATAAGTCACATGGGGCTAGCAGTCTATGCCTCCATTCGGCTGTGTCCTGTGCAGTTAAATAAATATAATAGATGGAATTCATTTCAGCAGCTTTAGGATCTTTCTCATCAGTGTTTGTGTTGGGTTGTTTTTGTGTGTGGGTCGTCCACACCTCCTCAGTTGTTTTGTTTCCCATTTCCCATTTGTTTGGTTATACTCTGCTAGTTTCTTCTCAGAATGTGTCCAGTAAAGCGCTATCTTTTCTGTCTTACAATTGTTGATACTAGTGGTTTCCCAGGCGTTTATCTTATTTCTTCACTCCTTTTGAATTCGTTTCCTTTAATGTTCATCATTTGCCTCATTCATTTATCCTTGAATAGATTTAACTTTTTTTTTTCATGTCTTTAGTGGTTCTACAACTTTCCCTGGCGCATGTTTCATTGAAATAACATTATAATAACAAATACATAACTTGGTATTCAAACTATACAGGCTTCAAATGGCTTCTGATACTTTGGCAATAGGTGTACTATACTAGTTGTCCCATGTGGGATGTAATTTTTCGTTTTTTGAAGCCCCACCCTGGCTTTTACTGGGAGCCCGGAATATGGCCGGGCTATAAATATGGCCTAACGGCTGAAAGGGGTTTCTGGGACCTCTCCACGGGTATCCTCATCCGCATGGTGACACTTTGTGTCAACAGGTGTTTATTGCTTAAGTGATGTCCTGATGGGGTAAATTTCTTTTTCTTGTTCTTCTTCTTGTTCTTCTTCTTGTTCTTCTTCCTCTTCTTCTTCTTCTTCTTCTTCTTCTTCTTCTTGTTCTTGTTCTTCTTCTTCTTCTTCTTCTTCTTCTTCTTCTTCTTCTTCTTCTTCTTCTTCTTCTTCTTCTTCTTCTTCTTCTTCTTCTTCTTCTTCTTCTTCTTCTTCTTGTTCTTCTTCTTGCTCTTGTTCTTCTTCTTCTTCTTCTTCTTCTTCTTCTTCTTCTTCTTCTTCTTCTTCTTCTTCTTCTTCTTCTTCTTCTTCTTCTTCTTCTTCTTCTTCTTCTTCTTCTTCTTCTTCTTCTTCTTCTTTTTCTTCTTTTTCTTCTGCTACTGCCGCCGCTACTGCTGCTTCATCATTATTATCATTTTCTTCTTCTTTTTTTCGCCTTCTTCTTCTGTGTTCTCCCTTAAAATGCGGTTGGCATCGTGTTGTGTGGTTTCAATTGGACTTTAAATTTGTGCCTTTCAGTTCAACACTTCCGATTTCAGGAAATCCTTAAAATAATCACATTTTACAACACGTTTGTTAACTCATTCTGTTCCAAGCAGCGAACAACGTTTGACTGGACATTTTATTGTTGTTGTTGAAATATCATATTTAAGTCAAGGAATCTTTAAACACCCACACAATATATATATATATATATATATATATATATATATATATATATATATATATATATGTGTGTCTCCTACACGGATTGTGCAACTGGTCCATGCACAACTAGTACACCCAAAAATATAGTTATGTAATTTTTTTTTCTTTCGGACATTTGCAAAGGCAAAATGAGACTGCAAGATGTAAAAAATGGGTCTGATCTTCTTCTCACAAAAAATGAGGTCCCAGAACCCACATGAAAAAAAAAAGGGGGAGTGGGGGTGGTGGGGATATGCATTCTTACCTGTTGAACTTCATGCCCATGAGTGACGCTGATATTCTGCTGCGGTGTATCCTTATTTATATCATCCTTTCCCAGTCGTGTTGTTTTCTTTCTGAACAGTGAGCTAACATAGATCACAGCTAGCTGGGACAGAGGTTGGTCAGTCAAACAAAGGACATCCTTCACCAGATATTGAATCGCCATCGCGGTTAACACAAACATCAGTGCCCCTAGACCAAGAGCGCATATGGCAGCTGGTAAACTGTTGTAGGTTACGTAGGTCCATGTAACAAACGAAACATAGCCTAACCCAAACACACAAAATGTGGGCAGTAGTATCGCCAAGAGAATGAAGAACTTGAGGAACTCAACTGCCAACTGAACTGTAAGGCGATATATAAATGACACAATAAATGCGACAATTTTGCCGATGATCGAGAGACCGCTAGTCTCGGCCATCACTGAATGTCACTTGTTTCAATGTCACACGTGGACAAAACGTGGATGCATGTCTAGATTGTTACCTGCAGGAGAGAAACACGTTTAAGAATTAAAGAAATAATTTCAGCTAAATAGTGTATGTAAATAATAATGATTGTGTGTGGGTGTGTATGTTTGAAGTAAACCCAGTCCTTACAACCCCGAATGGATCAGTCACAGTTACGATGGTTTGGACATGTATGAGAATGAGATCAAATCAGCCACCATGGCAGGCATGGGAGGCTATGAACCACGGAACTAAACCACCAGGACAACCCAGGGTCCGCTGGGAAGACAACATCCGGCAGTCCCTAACTGAGGACTGGAATGGAACAAAGCCAGATAGAAAAACTGCTGAGAGAGAAGTCTGGCGATCTCTCTGGCAAACCTCTACACCCCAAGGTAGAAGAGGAGCGACTAAGTAAATAAGTAACTATTTGAAGATATCGCTAACCATTGCCTTTCTTCTTGCCAGTGACTATACTGGCTGTATGATCGCAGCCATTGTCACTTTAGTGCAGTGGTTTTCAGCACGGGGTGCACGTAGGCTTCAAAGAGAGCGCCAAGCAATTTAGAAATTGCATATGTACTTTTAATAAACGAATCAGTGAGACAATGGAGTTCTTGTCCATCGTGCTTGGAGTTTTTTTTTTTTTGGGGGGGGGGGGGAGGGGGGAGGGGGGAATAGGGTGTCCTATTTTTAATCTCTTTTAAAAGTTGGGGTGTTGGGGAGGAGGGGAGGGGGGGGGGGGCTTGCCATATATTCAAAGGGGCACTGCCGGAAAATGTTTGAAAACCACTGATTAAAGGTAATCCTATGCCTTTTGTCGCATTAGGAAGGTTGAGAGTCACTGTATTAAACAGACTAAAATTGGCCTGATAGCAAACGCACAACTAACTATTGAAACTGTAAACGGAACCTTATCGATAAAACAAACACGCATAATCAAAATAGATAGGTGCACATTTTGATGTTAAACAAAACAGCAATTTACTTCACAAGTTACTTGTGTCAACTTCACGTCAGAAATCACGCATTTCACCAGTCATATCCTGGCGATTAACACAGTGAACAATTACTCCTTTCTCTTGAGGTATTGTGACAGCCATAGCCGCTGAAATCGGGGAAAAAAAGTGGCGGCCGGGGGGTGGGGGGGGGGGGGGGGGGGGGGGAGTTGTGGCACCTTTGGCAACATGAGCACCCCTTCCCTAAAATTTACGAAGCACAATCCCCACTACCCACCCAACACCTCCATTTCCCCACTATATGTAAATGTTATACATTTAAGCATTTGTTTATTATATATTTTTTTCGTTTATTCTTTTTGACTATTTTGCACATTATAGAAATAATATAAATACAATTTTATTATTGCGCAGTGTAACAAGACAAGCTACTCAAGGCCCACTCTGCGCCCTGAGCCATGTATGGCTTAATCCTTGTTTAATCGCTTATTAGTTATAATAACTGTTACTATTATTAATTTTATTCTTGCGCAAATAAAAAGAAATTAATAGGGATGAGGGTCCTATGTTTTTTCTGTGGTAGCGCGTCTATGTCATTATACTGGCGACTAACTGTGCCACACTAGGAAAATTACTTATTTACCTCGCCGTATACCGATGGCTAGCTGTCAGGGCCGGATTACCCATTAAGCACACCAAGCACACGTTTAGGACATCAAAAAGGTTGGGGGCACCGCATACATTTTCAATAGCCTTGGAGCTAAGAGTGTTTTCTCGGTTGAAGTATATTTCAAAAATCCCATCTGAACAACAACGTAGCGAGGCTGGTTGAATGCCGTATCTCTGTTTATTATAGAAACTGACGTGTTATACAAGACTAGTTTGAGTATCCCATTACAGACTTTGCAATTACAAAGAGTAGGAGAAATTTTGTTTCCAATAAAAATGACGATGAAGTATACAAAAATACACTGTGTCCGTAAATTCATGGTGCACTTTTGACCGGTTACAGGAAATCAACGAAACAAGACAGAAATGTGAAAAGGAAAAGGAAAATACTCAAATGGAAGCCACATAGAACTGCACTGAATAGGTACGAAACTTGGAAAGTTTTCCTTCTATTTGGTGAAGATTTCACATTTCTATCTTGTTTCGTTGATTTCCTGTTACCGGTCAAAATTGCACCATCACTTTACGGAATTACTGATAAAATTATTTTCCTTAATACTGTAAGTTTGGTTTAATCTCGATACATTTTTACTTTTATTTTATAGTTTATTATTGGTTTTATTTGGAATGACGTATAAATGGGAGCACCAGTGCTGTCTTAACGCAGGGGCTCACTGGGCATTTCCCCGGGGGCCCCACAAGCATAGCGGCCCCAAGCTAATCTGTGTATGTCACGTGATCATTTACATTTCATTCCTGTGAGTAGTTGTAGGTGGGGCACCAGCACACGGGTTTGTTCAGGGGCCTATAATGCTGTTATAATGGCTCTAGGGGAGAGGGCGGCACTAAAATATGTCAAGTGCTTGGGGTATCAGCGTCTTAATCCGGCCCTGCTAGCTGCAGTACAATAGATTCGTTATTTATTTCTATAGTAGTATACAGTCGCCCAACTGTTGCACAGGAGATAAATTGCTCTGCTATCTTGTAGATACTGATGACCGACTGCTACCCAGTATATAATTAATTAATTCTAGGGTAGTATACTTTTCACGAACTGCTACACAACGGAAAAATTACTCATTTCTCTAGTAGTATACTTTCCACTAGCTGCTATCCAAAGAAAGAATTACTAATTTCTCTGGTAGTATACTTTCCACTTACTGCTATACAAAGAAAGAATTACTAATTTCTCTGGTAGTATACTTTCCACTAACTGCTACACAACGGAAGAATTACTCGTTTCTCTTCTAGTATACTTTCCACTAAGTGCTGCACAACGGAAGAATTACTCATTTCTCCAGTAGTATACTTTCTACACTAGCTGCTACACAACGGAAGAATTACTAATTTCTCTGGTAGTATACTTTCCACTAACTGCTGCACGACAGAAGAATTACAAATTTCTCCGGTGCTATAATTTTCACTAACTGCTGCACAGCGGAAGAATTACTTATTTCTCTGGTGGTACACTTTCCACTAACTGCTACACAGCGGAAGAATGACTTATTTCTCTGGTAGTATACTTTCCACTAACTGCTACACAGCGGAAGAATGACTTATTTCTCTGGTGGTACACTTTTCACTAACTGCTACACAGCGGAAGAATGACTTATTTCTCTGGTGGTACACTTTTCACTAACTGCTACACAGCGGAAGAATGACTTATTTCTCTGGTGGTACACTTTTCACTAACTGCTACACAGCGGAAGAATTACTTATTTCTCTGGTGGTATGCTTATGACTAAAGAAGACGGCGCTATAATGGATGCAATCTGGGAAGAAGGGGCGGAGAATCGCCAGACAGGCACTTAAGTGGGAAATAAAGGCATTAGGAAAGCAAAGACGTCTAAAAGAAACACTAAATCTAGTGTTGAGAGAGACCGAACCTGATGGATTGGATTTGATCCATAATATCAAAGGTATTGCACAGGATATAATGGAATGGAGGAAGATCCCGTGAGCCCTATATGATATGTGGCACAATAGGACAATGAGTTCGGAATGAGATACAGCCGAACTAAACTGACTTTCTACCCCACCAGGACATCACTCAAGCGATAAACACCGGATGACACAAGTGCCACCATGTGGATGAGGATAACCCATGGAGAGGTCCCAGAAACCGCGTTCAGCCATTAGACCATATTTATGGCCGGGCTAGATTGTGGCCGCATGGCAAGAGCCAGGGTAGGGTTTCAAAACAACGAAAAATTGCATCCCACAAGGAGACGACTAGTTACAATTTAGATACAGCCAACTGGCTGCTGCCCTATATGACCTATACGCCTAAAGGCGTGGAAAAGGGACCTTTACTTTTTACTTTACAACTGGCAGCTATTCACAATGGACCGACAAATGACTCATTTCTGAGGCAATGTACTGTCGGCTGGCTGTTTTACACCGATGATACGACGGTTTTACGGTGCACTCACTGGCTGCAGATGTCAAACAGCTGAGTCATCGCATTGAGCGTCAAGTCGTTCTATCCTTCGTCATTGCATGGAGCTCTCCCCATGTCCTCCCAATCTTTCTAACCTCGTTCTCCAGCTCTCTTCTCCGTGTGTTTTTTTGGCTTTCCTTTATTCCTATGCCCCTGTGGGTTCCAATGCAAAGACATTCTAGTAATGCTGTTCTCCTGTTTTCTCAGTGTGTGCCCTATCCAACGCCAGCGTCTTTTCCTCACTTCCTGATCCACTGGAGCCTGTTTAGTTCTCTCCCAAAGTTCTACATTAGTTATTCTATCATACCATTTTATTCCCTCTATTCTGCGCAAGCACCAGTTAATGAATGTCTGTAATTTATTTGTAATTGCCTTGGTTGTTCTCCATGTTTCCGCCCCATACAATAGTACTGATTTGACATTAGAATTAAAAATTTTTAGTTTATTTCTTTTAATTTCTTTTGACCTCTACAAATTCCCTAGTGCTATGAAAGCCCCTCTTGCCTTTTGTATTCTTATTTTAATATCTCTATCAGTTCCCCCATCTTTATCTACATTACTGCCTAAATAGGTGTACGACTCCACGTCTTGGAGTGGGGTGCCATTAAGAGAAACCACATTACTATTTGCCTGATTTATTCTCATTATCTTTGTCTTTCCTTTATGGATTTTCAGACCAAGCTGCTGTGATCTCGCATTAAGTATATTTAATTTATCTTGCATCTGATTCCGTGAATGGGACAGAAGAGCAATATCATCAGCGAAGTCCAGATCATCAAGCTGTTTTGTAGGGGTCCACTGAATTCCATTCTTGGTGTTAGCAGTTACTGTTTTCATAGTCCAGTCTATAGCCAGTAAAAATAAGAGAGGCGACAAAGGACATCCCTGTCGCACACCTGTTTTTATTTCAAATGCATCTGCTAGCCTTCCCTCATGAAGAACTCGACATTTCATGTCTTTATATGTTGCCTTTACTAAGTTGATAATTTTCTGTGGGATTCCATAGTGCCCCATCCATTTCCAGAGAGATTCCCTATCTATGCTGTCAAATGCTTTTTCATAGTCTATAAATCCAATGTAAAGTGGTGAGTTCAGTTCAATGCTTTGCTCTATTATAATACGTAATGTGGCTATCTGATCAGTACAGGATCTGTTTGACCGAAAACCTGCCTGCTCATCTCTTAGCATTTTATCAATAGCATCTTTTAATCTTTCCAAAATACTTCTACTTAATATTTTTCCAGGAACTGACAGCAACATAATTCCTCTATAGTTTTCACCGATATGGACTTGGAAATATTGATTATAATTGTTACAAAGATGTCAGAGGACTATAAAGGTTTTCTTCTTCTTCGTTGCGTTCGGTTTCGTATGCTCAGATCAGACCATCAGGTGGGTTGCCTCTATGAACTCGCATGTCAGTAGCAGGTCCTTCATGGTTCCCTATAGCTTGCTCTCCACACTTTGCAATTGAGGCCAGGTGTCTTTTCGAAGTAAGTAGAGTGGGCAGGTCTGCAGAATGTGCTACGGTGTTTGTGTTCCTGTTTGACAGGCACGCTGTGGGGACTGTACAATTTTTATTTTATGCAAGCGGTAATGAGCCTGCAGTGTCCTTTTTGTATACGAAAAATTGTTGTTTGTTGCTTTCTGTTGAGTCGGCTAAAGGGATCTTGTGGATGTTTACTGTTTGTTTTCTCCACAATTCCTTGTATTTTCCTTTAAAAGTGTTCTGATTTCTGGTAATGACAATAAATGGGCGTGTTGTTTCTCTTTTGTTTCATTTTTTGCAAGTCTGTCTGCTAACGCATTTCCTGGTATGCCGCAGTGAGCCGGGATCCACCGGAGAACGATTTGATTGTTTTCTGTGAGTCTGTTTAGCTGGCGGGTCAGTTCTCTCTTCATGTTGTCTCGTGGATCCCTGGGAGTCGCCTGGAGGACTGACATGCAGTCACAAAGGAAATTTTTTTTACTGTTTTTAATTTTTCTTTCCTCGAGCACTTTGGCTGAATCAATAATTGCTTGCTGCTCTGCTCTGAAGTTTGTTGAGTCTTCCAGAGGTGCATGACGTTTCTACTGTGGTCCCATCTTGCAGCATGATGACCGATCCAGCTCCTCCGTTTTTTCCTGCTCCCTCCAGTGATACATCGGTGTATACGTGTGTCCATTAGGGTTTTAGATTATAGTTGTAGACATGTTCAAGGGTCTTTGCATGCAGTACTAGGTCACATTCTTCAGCCTTTCCGTCTAAGCCAGGAATTATTGTTGTGACTGCATAGTTAGGCTGTAGGTCTATGTTGTGGGCCTGAATCATTTCCCATGTTGAAGGATCTTTAGAGAGTATGTCACTGTTTTTTGTGTAGTACAATTTTGAAAGATAGTGAAAGTTTTGTCTTGTCAGTCGGTTTTTTGTTAAGTTATTTGCCATTCTGTGCATGGGGTTGTTGATAAAGGTTTTTAAAGGTCCACTTTCCACACCTTGAAAAGGCCCTCGGCCAACTGACGTTGCAACCAGCTCATCTCATCATGTCCATCCGATATTTTTATAATCTTACTCTCTAGTTCCCATTCCCGTGTGTGTGTGTGTGTGTGTGTGTGTGTGTGTGTGTGTGTGTGTGTGTGTGTGTGTGTGTGTGTGTGTGTGTGTGTGTGTGTGTGTGTGTGTGTGTGTGTGTGTGTGTGTGGTGTGCTTTTATTTCGATTGCACCTGTGGGTTTGAGGGCACAGTTCTAGTTATACTCGTCTCAAATTTTCTCAATGTGTGTCCTATCCAAAGGCAGCGTCTTTCTTCACGTCTTGAATAATGCATTTTTAAATGTGAAAATTGTGAGAAGTTGGAGTTCAAATCTGGTAAAGGGGGTTAGGGAAAAACAACTGAGGTTACACTGGCTGGAAGAGTCACTACCTAATGTAACTATGGATTTATAGTTATGATGAGTGCAAGTCGGTTGTTTTACATATTGTATTTATCCATGTTATTTCATGAGGGTTATAGGTTACGAATAAAAATACGCGATCGTTTAATATTAAAGTAGATTAATAGTTATTTTTAAAAATTATCTAAACACGTTATTCAAAGCGATCGAGACGCATGAAAATATTACTGTATTGTGTTGTTTTGAAAGATGCTAAGAACTGAAGACAAATTATAACATAAGTGCCGGAACATAGAGATTCAGGTCCCTTAAGCCCCTATCCCGCCCCAGTTTTTTTTTTTTTTTTTTTTTTTTTTTTTGGGGGGGGGGGGAGAGCTCAGTCCCCCTCTCCCAACACGTGTTGCAAGGTTAAGGGTTAAAGTCGAAAGGTTCGACTTCATTGCACCCGGTTTGATCCCATACGGCTCGGTCTGTCTTCACAAAACGGTTAGCTGCCTGCCGAGAGCGTCACAAAGAGCACTCACGCCGTAGTTCCAGCGACGATCCCGGAGATGTCCGTAACAATTGCACTCATGAACTGAACGACGCAGCCTTAAAACAAACCCCTGACCTTCAGAGCGCAAGGCAAACGGCTTGACTATTTCGCCAAGGAGAGCAACTTCCCCCCCCCCCAATAACTGTTTAAGGGTACTAAGAGACTGCCTTTTACCATGCAATTTTTTTATAAGGAGTAGAAAATTATAGGGAAGAGAAAAAGTTGGTAAGAAACAACAATTAGTTTATGTTAGCTTTACAAAATCGATCACAATAAACAAACAAAGGACTTTGCGGCGATTAGCCTTCATCAGCACATAAAGGACAACACAGTACACATACACAAATAGGCTCTAACTATGAAGTGACTACATATGACTCTAATGTATAGAATAAATGATACTCATCTAGTGTCCCTGTTTGAAAGTATGTGTTTGTACATTTCATATTATTTCACTGAATCTTCTGCTGCTTCTTAACCAGCTGTAAACTCTGGCGGTAAGTTCTGGTTGTTCATCCACTTTTGGACTGTAGTCCTGTTCCAGAACCTGAGTGCTGCGTGTGCATCCGTTTTACAGATCTGACTCGTTTGTATGCAGACTGCTGGTTCCTTGCCTCTCAGGCAGATGCACTCCGACTTCAAAGGAATATGCCAATAAGTCGACTCTTATGACATGCTTTTGGGTAGGCAGCGGGTCTATTCCCCCCCCCCTCCCCCATAATAGGGCCCTGGAAACCACACGCGGATATTTCACTATATTATTATATTATTTGCAATTCAGCACAATAATAATAATGATGATAATAATAATAATTTAATAATAATAATAATGAAATAATCTGAAACGTATAAACAGTAAAGAAACATGGTAGCTCGTGTCAACTGGTGAAACAACTGATGATGATGATGGTGGTGATAAGCCTATATAAGTAACATGTGATTGTGCTAGCGATGGGTATAGATAACACTGATTCTTGTGGTTTATACGCTTGTTATAAGTTATCTCACATACATTTTTTTAAAGACAACTGTCATCACTAAATCTAAAAACAGATCAAGTCTCCAGCGACAAATTTCTAACATTATCAGCTTACTGTTGACAAAGCTAACTGCATTTCTTACTGTTCAAAGCAAACTTGACTTTATAGTTCATGCATTGCACAAGGATAGAAAAACATTCCAACAGCTGAAATGAAAGAACTGAAATCCTATAAATAAGTCCAGATGTAGGATATAATACCTAGTTCGACTGATACAGGCTGTGTTCAAGCCAGGAAGGATAAATAGCATGTGCAAAGTGTGACGTTTGCTAGCTAGCGTGACCTTTTTACTAGGACACGGGAAAAACGCGAGTGAACTGGGCGCTGGTTGCGTATGAATAGAATTCTGTAATCCTAGAGCACGCTCAATTCAATAAATAATGCGAGGGTTTGGATCCTGTTGAGTTAATGATTGAGCGTGTGCTTGTGTGCTTGCGCTCTAGTGTGTGTGTGTGATGTGTGTATGCATGCAAACATTCCATGCAGTGATTTCTCCCTAATCGATAATCTCGAACGGGGATGGAGGAGAATCTCTTTGGCCAGGTGATTAAACAGTTAACTTGCCATTATGGAGGCTGTGAGTTCAGTTTCTGACCCCACCATTCAGTTGGCGAATGCAGGCGATTCGGAAATCCCTGCAGGTCATCACTGAAGCTACGAAGATTAGTGCTTTGTGTCACGTTCTTTGATGGAGAGAGACCCAAACACATAGGATAAAACCTGATACGATAAGTCGACCCTCTGGCCTTAACCCCCCCCCCCTCTTTCTCTCTCTCTCTCTCTCTCTCTCTCTCTCTCTCTCTCTCTCTCTCTCTCTCTCTCTCTCTCTCTCTAATCGTAATATATTCTATAGATCTGGATCCAGCGTCTTATGGATCACATCAGTTGTTGATAATCCCCTACCTTACAGACAAAGGTCATCTTGGCCAGTCTCTGGTTTAAAGAACATATTATTTATCAAATTATCACTATGTTTTTAATATGTATAATTTCATAAAATGTTACAAAAAAATAAGGGCACCACAGAGAGCAATGTTATACAGATACAGCGGTAACAGAACCAGAGGTCGACAACGCAGAATATGGACCGCAAAAAAAATCATACACTAAAAAATTGTTATACTAAGCGAACAGAAAGAGCCCGTTCCAGTGATCTCTTCCTTCCTTGATGCCGCGAGGCATTCCTGGAGTAGCGAAAAGAAGAGAAGAAGAAGTTTAATGAACATCGTTTATCTGCACATCTTAAATGCTATAATTTTAAAAGATATGCAGATGATAACATTGTTCACTTGCAGACAATAAAGAAGGTCTGTAGTGTTTAGTGGATGAGCTAACAGTTCACAGTGAGAAACTAGGCTTAGGTAAAGTGAAGAAGACGTAAATCATGGACATCACTAAGAAGAAAGAAACACCACAGTGTGAAATACAAACAACCGAAAAATTCTGAAGCAAGTTGATAGATACAACCATTTAAGTACAGTCACAACATCTGATCCTGACGGGACTGTACTGTACCGGCACGGCACATCATGACGACTACGACGACGATGATGATGATGATGATGATGAGGTCAAATATTCATTAGTCTTTTCCAGGCAATTGGTTTTAGTTACTCTGGCAGTCTGGACAATTCGCAACTTGTACCTCGCTTATTTCCCTGTCTTCAAAGTCTTCCTAACTTGTTTTCCCTACATGTGAAAAAAAAAATGAAGCTATTTTTTAAGAGATTTCATGCCGTGACTGATTATAAGAGCATGGAAAGGAGAGATGACACTGCATGTTGGGAAAGTTGGAGCTTGATGAAAAGAGGTGGTAGTACATGAGTGTTGGGTATAATTTGAGGGAGGGAAGTGACATTACATCCTGAGTTTGTACAACTTGAAGGAGAAAGGTGACATTACATCTATGGTGGTTAAGTGAAAGCTTGACTGAAAGAGGTGATATTATATCTGTGGTGGTTAAGTTAAAGCTGGAAGGAGAGAGGTGACATTACATCTGTGGTGGTTAAAGCTTGAAGGAGAGAGGTGATATTACATCGGTGGTGGTTAAAGCTTGAAGGAGAGAGGAAACATTACATCTGTGGTGGTTAAAGCTGGAAGGAGAGATGTGATATTGCATCGGTGGTGGTTAAAGCTTGAAGGAGAGGGGATTTTACATCGGTGGTGGTTAAAACTTGAAGGAAAGAGGTGGTATTACATAAATGACGGTGACGGCTTGAAGAAGAGAGAGGCCATTACATATTCATGGTAGTTAAAACTCGAAGAAAAGAGGTGACACTATATACTTGACGGTCAGAGCTAGTTTCAGTTTCTGTATTAAGAATGATCTTTGGCATTATCCTTGATTTAATTCGTTAATTATCACATGTGAGATAAAATACACGAGAAGAGCCACCCAAAAAAAAAAAAAAAACCCCCCACTCAAGACCGAGTCAGAAATGAAACTGTTTAGAAAGACTGTAGGAACAGCGCCTTGAACCCTTGCATTTAGAAGGAGAAAATAAAATTGTTCCGTCATCTCGTTAGAAGGTAGCCACATAAACCGCCAACTGAGGCGCTTTTCTTCGAGGGCATCAGCTGTAACCTCTGGTGGGAAAGTTCTGGTTGTTCGTCCACTTCCGTTTTCAGATCTGACGCATGTGTGTATAGAATTTTGGTTCCTTACCACTCAGGCAGATGCACTCCGACTTCGAAGGAATATCCTAATTAATCGACACCTACTACATGCTTCTGGATAGGCAGTGGGTATTTTCTTGTTTTCCCCACACTGGGGCCCCAAAAACCACACTGGGATACATACAGACACTCATCATCATCAAGAGCCTTTCCGACTGGTGTGGGCCATCATGACTGTCCACAATCTGCCATCCGCAACTGCTTGTATCATTTCGTGTGTTGACACATCTCCATACCATTAAAAAAGGCTGTTAAGAATCTTCTCGAGCTGTCTTCCTCTGTCTCTCCTTCCACAGATCTTTTCAGTGATCACAACTGGTTCCATCTTCCCTCTCCCTCTAATAGTACCGAAAATTATGACTGTCTCTTTCTAATGTTTCTTATAGGTTGTCTTCGAGCACTTGCCTCTTTCAAAATATCTGGGTTGCTCTTCTTAACTGTCCAAAGAATTCTAAGGATTCTTCTATAAAACCACATCTTCGAGGCCTCAAGATAATGTTCAGCTTGTTTATTAATTGTCCCGCAGATACAGCGGTGTGTAAAAACTGGCTCTGTATAACATGCAAACATTCTTTTCCTAACCTAAAATGATGTGAACTTATTGCACAAAATGTTCTTTATTTTATAAAAGGGCAGTGTTGGCCTGTCCTGTTCTGTTCTTTATCTCTGGATGCATCTTCCATGGGATGTTATTCATATACCTAGATTCTTAAATGTATATACACAAGGGCTACAGCTGGGGAAATCTGATGTGAGAGCAGAAGGGCGCGCAAGATTAGTTTGACTTAGTGACATTGAAACGAAAACACACCCACACGGAACGACCAAAGCTACTCCCATCCACCAAGTGATAGATCGCAAATTGTTTCTCCTGACGAGGCTTAACTACAAAAGAGACAATTGATGACGATGATAATGATGATTAGTAATGCAGTGGATACCTTCCCACTGTGGACTTCACGGAAACGAAAAAGCTGATAAACTAGCTAAGGAAGGTGCAACTGAAGAACAACCTGACATACCAGTCTCTTATCAACAGAAGAAGAGAATGATCAAATCAATCAGAATGCCACCGAAACTGGCACAAGATGATTACCATATTATGGACAGACCAGAGCAAGTCATTATCCTTCGCCTTAGAACAGGGCACAATCGACTTCGCTCCCACATGTACAACAAATTTAAGATTGGCCAATCAGCCATGTGTACTTGTGGACTGGCACCTGAAACAACAGATCACATCCTTCAAGACTGTCCCAGATTCAACGCTTTCAGGCAAAACCTTTGGCCAAAAGAGACACTTGTGGAAGTCAAACTTTACGGGCCGCTTAGTGAATTACAAAAGACAGTGAAATTCATACTAGAGACAGCTTTGCAGATATAGACAATTTATTTCATGCGAACGAAAGAAGAAGAAGAATAATGATGATGATAATGGTGATGATGATGATGAAGATGATGATGATGTAAACTATCAACAGTTCTTTCACATTGCCCACTTTCATCGATATTGTCTGCAAGTGCACTGTTTCACACTAGGAATGCATGATGTCATAAAGTATGTCCGTTCATTGATCATGGCAAATGACAACATCACTCACGGGATGAAGACACGTTCAACACCCAGAAATTATCAACAGCCATTGGTTAAACGAGTGTTTAGCCTCTATAACCTGTTAACGGTCCTGGTTTAAATAAAAGTTTAACACTGAAAACTTAGTAACGACCGTCCGTTTATTAAAAAGGTATTAATAAGGAATTGGCAATAGCTGCCACCATTAAAAGGTTGGCTTATGAGCCTTATGTTTGTTCATTGTTCATTGTAAAGATTATCTTTATCGCACATCGGACATGACTATAAGTACTTTGATCTCCTCTTGAGTAAGTCTGCTAGTGTTTTTACTAAAAGTGCGGGGTCAGGAGTGGGTCAGAGTGTCCGAGCAAGTTTCAGACTTGTGCAGGGTTCTTACGGTTTACCACTTTGGATCGTGAGTGCAGAGACTGGCCAGCTGGCGCTACAGAATCAGCTGTACACACAGGCCGTAATTGTCACTGATTTACAGAGCATGCTAAAAAGATGGAGGCGGGTATGCTTCGTGCAGAGTGGCAAGCATCACTTCAGAGTCCTGGGTATTTAGTATCCTTTCGATATTCCCTCCAGGTCATGCCGGTGTGTTGGGAAATAGCAGGCAGATAAACTGGCCGGTTCTGCACCACTTGGTGATGCATTAATGAGAGCCCTTTGCGAGCGAGTGAACAGTGCGGAAGCGGAAATAGAACATTATGGTCTGAGGAGAATGGCGCTGCGAGGAGTTACCAGGGGATCTGGCCGACGCTCAACACTCAAGGGAAGGGCGAGACGGATATACAGACAGTTACTGGTGCCATCGGAATTGAAACTCTTCGTTTGCTGCTGAAGATGGGGAGGAGCGCTTATGGGGGTGTCCCGAGTGCTATGATGTCTATTCTTAATTCAACATTCAACGTTCCATCTTCCCATCTTTCTTTAGAATAAAACACGATAAGCAAACGGCAAGCATGTTAAACATGACACTGTCAAACAAGAATTCCTCTTTGAACCCACTTGTGGGAACACATGGTAAGCAGAAATGGTACGATTGCCATGACGCGACTCTGGTACCACTGTCCGACTCGCATACCACTGCCAGACTCACATACCACTGTCCGACTCGGATACCACTGCCAGACTCACATACCACTGTCCAACTCGGATACCACTGCCAGACTCACATACCACGCCGGACTCACATACCGCTGCTGGACTCGCATATCACTGTCCGACTCGGATACCACTGCCAGACTCACATACCGCCGCTGGACTCACATACCACTGCCAGACTCGCATATCTCTGTCCGACTAGCATATCTCTGTCCGACTCGCATATCACTGCCAGACTCGCATACCACTGCCAGACTCACATACCACTGCCAGACTCGCATACCGCCGCTGGACTCGCATACTACTGCCAGACTCGCATACCACTGCCAGACTCGCATACCACTGCCAGACTCACATACCACCGCTGGACTCGCATACCACTTCCAGACTCACATACCACTGCTAGACTCACATGCCGCCGCTGGACTCGCGCATACCAGTGCCAGACTCACATACCACTGCCAGACTCACATACCGCCGCTGGACTCGCAGACCACTGCCCTAATCGCATATCTCTGTCCGACTCGCATACCACTGTCCAACTCGGACTACCGGACTCGTATAACACTGCCTTGACTCGCCTGCAACTGCCCGAAAGCCAACTGTCTAATAGCTTAAGTTGCTTGGTTGTATCGCCGTTAGTGGACATTGCAACTAACCTCAAAATGTGCGGGCTGTCTCTGGTTTTACTAGAAAATGTTCAAGTTCACTAGTTGTGCAATTGTTCTAAACGGTCGGCTCTCGATAACAAAAAAAGTAAAGGACCCTTTTCCACGCCTTTAGGCGTATAGGGCATATGGGGCTAGACCTATATTTTATAGACCAGCGGCAAACGATGGGTGATGTGGTCAGCAATACGCCGGCCGCCTCTACTTCCCGGGACTGCACCCGGTACCCACTCAAGGCTGTGTCAACCTAGGAGCCAAGGTCATTTTTGAAGAAAAGTCCGGCTCCACCAGGAAGCGAACCCACGACCTTCTGATCCGCGGCGCCCGTCTAGCCGCTCTGCCACGGCGACTCCCTCAGCTCTCGATACCATTGATTAAATAAACGTAAATGCTTCTGGTACTGATCCTCAGCTGTCATCTAACTAGGTATTTCGGAATTATGAACCGCGTTCGTAGCCTACGTAAAGGACCTTTCCATGCTTTCAAATGTACTGGGCATATAGGGCTAGACCTATATTTTATAGACCAATCGGCACTCAGTGGATGATGTAGTCAACATCACACCATCCGTCTTTACCTCCCAGGACTTGACCTGGGGCGCATTTGAAGCTGGGTCGACCTGAGAGCTAAGGTCATGTTTAAAATGAAAATCCAGCACCATGTGGATTTGAACCCACGACCTTTTAATAGACAGACGGGCCTCTGGTCGCTACATCGCAGAGGATCCCAGCCAATGGCTTAAATCAAGTTATATTTGTTGTTTAAATTTACTCCTTCGGTTCAACTCCTAAAATCGCAGGCAACCTGTCGCAGCTTTCTCTCCCCCAGATAACCAAAAAGGCGACATTCATGAAGTGTTGATGTTGTTCGAGGTGTCGTCACCGCAACACAATGGTATCCCGTGACAACACTTGGGGACGGTCTAATGTGCCTATCTATTTCGTGCTTGTTGGTGAGAACTGCATATTGATGTTTTATCCTGTGTGTGTGAGCATGTCGCCGGTTTCCTGTCAGTTTGCTTCCTTT
This sequence comes from Candidula unifasciata, assembly GCA_905116865.2. Lineage (NCBI taxonomy): Eukaryota > Metazoa > Mollusca > Gastropoda > Stylommatophora > Geomitridae > Candidula > Candidula unifasciata. Next base: position 576,770 of record CAJHNH020000347.1, read on the forward strand.
TGTTTATGGTAGTCTCATAATCATAGTGTTTAACAATGTCTGTGTCAGAGTGTATGTGTGTGAATTTGTGGGTTTTGTGTGGTTGGGAAAAAGTGTGTGTGTGTGTGTGTGTGTGGGGGGGGGGTTGAAAAAATGGGGGAGGGGTAGATTGACTGCTTCTGCATCACATTGTGATGAGTTAATTGAAGAAGAAATATGTATGTATATACCAGACTTGGACAGTGACAGAAAAATAAAAACGTAAAATTACAACTGAAATGAAATTCCCACAAAGAGATCTTAATACAAAAAGACCAGAAACGAAAAAATCCTAAGGAAAAGGGTGGAAAAGGGGGTGGGGGGGGGGAGGTGGGGTTGCAGCAGCTACGAATTTCATTACAATTCAACAGGTGGCATGTTTTGGTCATTTAACTCGGTTGTCAATAAATAGGATCCACAGTAAGCAATTATGTACAGCGAAGACAATAGCGACCATGCAAGCGATGGACACATTGGATGACAGAGCCTGGGAATCCCCATTTACGAAGCGCAAACAGGCACTTTCTCGTAAGCTCGCCACTTCAGCGACAGAGTCCGCAAGTCTCTTGAAAGTCGTTTTATTTTTACCTTGGGCACCATAATACCCAGTGGACTAAACTGTCAACACAGTTTTATCTAAAATTATCCTGTTATAGCCCGTGGCATTCTCTGGCTATTTATTCACGGACCCAACTTGCCTCTTCATTCCATTGGCAAGACATCGACCTGGCTGCTTCGGTATACGTCAGTTACGTGTTGTGTGTATTCTTGTGGTTTTATTTGATTTATGTATGTGCCGATGAGGGTTCTATAGCCGCAACGTTCACTTTTCGTTTATGTTTGTTATATGTGTGTATGCTATTAGTGTTTGCCAAGAATACAGTCTGTGCCGTTTGCTTCATAAGGGACAATAATGTGTTTTCCGTGTAGTTGTCTTTGACACAGGAAGGAAGCAGCTAGGGGTGACCTGTTAGCTGATATGTTGGAACTGTAATTTGACTTGACCAAACTGTCTTTGACCAGGGCTCGTCTTGCAGCTCACAGCTCTGGCCAGCAACTCGTGGGTGGTGGTAGACTGCATACAAACTGAGGAATGTCCCTACAAGAAGATCCTCCTGGAGTCGGGTCCCGGCTGTTATAGAACTTACTACAAGCTCGCTGAAATTGCCAGGGCGGGACTGTGGACCGTTTGTTACCAGTTTCCACATTTAGAGGAAGGTCACACAGATCCTTACTGCGCGGATTTTTCCGAGGATTTTTTCCAAGGTGATGTTTTTTGTTTAACTAAGCATGTTGAATCGTAATGATCATTCATTTGTTGTTGTTGTGTTTACACTGAATAAAGGAAGTTAACAAAACCTAACCCTTGACCCGTTAGGGTCGTTGAGGAGTGTTTGTGGAAGTACTAGCACAGAAAACCCTACATCTTTCTCTTGTCTTTCGCTTGATGAATAAGTGTACGATAGCGTTATCCTGTCCATTTCTTGCTGTTGTCAATCCAGGTTCTTCTTTGTCCTCCTTTTCTTCGACTACCCTTCAGTACAGAAATGCATGATGGATAAAGAAAGTTAAATGCATTCGAAAACAAATTTCTTAGGAAAATAATAATACATAAAATGGGATGAATTCAATAGGGGTGAAGAAATTAAATAAAAAGTATGGGAAACCACTAGTATCAACAGTTATTAGTCAGAGAATGTGGCGCTCTGCTGGGCACATTCTGAGAAAAGACCAAAGGAGAATCGCTAAACATGTATTGAAATCGGAAAAAGAGGGATTGAGAAAACAAGGACGTCCAAGAGAAACCCTAAGGCGAACGTTGGTAAGAGAAGCCAAAGGTGCCAAGCTGGATTCCATCCATGATATCGAAGTGATTGTACAGTATAGAAGGGAATGGAGAGAACGACTGCAAGCGCTGTGTGATATATAATAGAATAACAGGACACCGAATGATAAATGAATTTACATTGTATATTTAAAAACACCCTATGACACATCCAGCTACAACACTTACCCATATTGCTCCAGTTGTTAGTGTATTTATGTCTATTTCAAAATATTATTATTTCAAGTCATTCAGACCCACATATGTATGGTACTAACTACATACTTTCTGTGACAGAATGGATGAAATATTAAAGTTTATGTGTGAAATATATTATGCTATTCGAATCCCTTTAAACACTCATATAAATAAGGTATGAGCCAAACAGCTCTCTGCCAGTGTCTTCGTGCTGACTAGACTCCAGAACATGTCTTGCAAGACTGTTCTCTCCTGGCGGAGCTGCGAAGCAACATGTGGCCACACCCAGCAGACCTGACAACTAAGCTTTGGAGAAACCTAAGAGATCTTGAGATGACGTCCCAGCTTATGGCCCCGAGTAGATAGAGCACATGACCAGAGATCGCCGAAGAAGAAGTATCTCTTTAATTACTTCTCTGAATAGTAAGTTTCTTCTTCTTGGTTCGTCTCATATTTATGTTTCAGTTGTAATTGTGTTGGTCCTGTTTTTCGCTACAGAAGAGAAGCTGCTTGTTACCCAAACGCTGTGCATCTTGAGCGTGTTCTTGACAACCTTCGGATTGCTGGCGCTTGGCTGTGACAGACTGCTGATGCTCAAAAACAACGCCTTTTCTTCCAGCGCTTCCGTATTTTTTGGTGTGGCTGGTAAGCGTTTTCAAGCCACCTTTGATTTAATCATGCACTTTTTGTGTTCAATAGCGACTGAGTGGCATTCTGGGCTATGTCGAAGTCGTCCCCTGGTGGGATGCAATTTTTCGCTTCTTGAAGCCCCACCCTGGCTTTTATAAGGAGTCCTGAATATAGCTAGGCCACAAACGTGACCATAACGGCTGAAAGAGGTTTCTGGGACCTCTCCACGGGTGATCCTCATTCACATGGTGGCACTTTGTGTCAACAGGTGTTTATCGCTTGTGTGATGTCCTGGTGGGTTACAACAAACAAACAAGCAAGCAAGCTTTCTGGAAGATTCAGAACTGTTTAAAGCAGCAGTTCTCAGTTTGCCGGTCGCGACTCTTTTTTTTTTTTTTTATCGAACGATCCTTTCACAGCAGTCGCCGAAGACCATCGGAAAACACATACTCATTGAAGCTATGAAAGAATATGGTCGCCACAACATCAGGCATTAGGAAGGTTGAGAGCCACTGGTTTAAAGGCAAGATAACTGGCCTTGCTGCACGTGGTCTCTCTCTCTCTTCAGAGCCACTCGCCACCTATCGAAAGCGTCGCACAAGGAACCAACTCTCTAACTCCAGCGACGATGCCAAGGGATTGATTAAAAACTGAGCTTGAGAATTTAACGACGCATCCGAGAAACGACATCACGACCTTCAGAGCGCGATGCGAGCAGCTTGACCACTTCGCCACAGAACACCGCTTCCATCCCCAACCCTCCACCCCCGCCCCAGGGGAATAGTAATACCGATATATTTGGAACAATGCAAGCTGCAAAAGCTACTGGACCGTGAGAGCGGTGCTCTATCTGACCGCCTGTGGCAGTTTAATAACGCTTTGCCCTGACGTGGAGTTTTCAGCCTGAACTTCCTCTTTCTAGGAAATGGCTAGTTTCATTCTCAGTGTGCTACCTGCTACTGAATGAGTTAACTCGCAAAGTATAATATGCGAATAAAAGTAAAGGGTATTTTCTACATTTTCAGTCGGATTAGACACATGGAACTATATTTATATTTTGTAGACCAGTTGGCACTTAGTGGTTGATGTCAACAGCACGCTGGCCATCTTTACCGCCCAGGACTTTACCTAATACCCATCGTGTCGACGTGGGACCTGAATTCACAACCTTCAGATCAACAGCGGCCCACACACACAAAACTGAGAACGGGGCTGGAGAGTGACGTTAAAAACATGGGTAGGATATGGGGTGAACTGTATGCAATGGCAAAGGATACAACGATTTAGTGTGAGTTGGTTGAGGGCCTTTGCTTCATTGTGGGTTAGAAAGACAGAAGAAGAAGAAGTTTACTTGTACTAAATTAATTTCATGAACGCAGCGTGGAGCTGAACTGAAACATAGAAAACAGCTGACACAATTACTAATAAACTACAAACATTCATTAACTGGTGGCAGGACAGCATCACTAATGTGGTGCTTTGGATGATAACTAAGCAAATCCCGGCGAATCGGGGGAGGGGGGGGGGGTGGATCTAGCGCTGGGTAAGACACGTTGAGAAAACCTGAGAACACCATAACTAGAATGTCTTTGCAATGGAACCGAAAAAAAAGAAATAGAAATAAAGGACAGGGAGAGGGGAGCTGAAGAGTGAAGTTAAAACGATACTGAAAAAGAGGCTAGATATCGAGTTTAAAAAAAACATAGGAAAGACACAGAGAGTGAACTGCATGCGATATCAAATGGTAGGTAGATTTGGCGTAATTGTGGTTGTGAATCAACGTGATTTGGTTGAGAGTCTATGCTATTAATTTCGAGACTCTTATCGACATTTTTTGTAGTAGCAAAAATTCTTTCTTTTATGTGAAATCTTACAGGATTGTGTGGACTGGCCGGCTGCATCGGTGCTCATCTGACCCTCACACAAGGCTACGTGGTTTTATATTATTCAGAGAAGTCCGTCATCTTTAAATGGTGGGCTTTTCATTTATTCATGGACGGTGCAATTTTGAATTTAACCGCCTGGCTTCTAAACGGCTGGACTAAAAAGAAAGCTTGCTCGCTGAAGCACTGGTGAATATACTAACGATTCAAGCTCAGATCAGTAATCGAAAATTCAGAGTGGGTTAAATTAGCAATGTAAACAGTGTTTGTTTTGAGTAACGTTTACGGAACACATCAGTGGGTAATCGATGCAGATTTCAAGCAGTCTGCTTTTATACAAGCAGTCTGCTTTCATAATGAAGGGGGAAAAACAGTAATTGAAAAAGACCGAACGGGGAAATGCTATGTTCCCCCTTGGTATCTTGTCTTTTTCCTTGGTCGTTAAAATGGCGTCTTTCAAGTTGTGTTGTGATTTACAGCTAAACTTATGTTTATGGGCCTTTCAGCCCAATACTTTTTTTTTCATCCTGTCATCCCCTTGTGCGATGAAATTTTTCGTTATTTGGAGCCCTACTCTGGTTCTTGCCAGGGGCCGCAATATAGCCAGGCCATAAATATGGTCAAATGGCTGAACGCTGTTTCTGGGACCTCTCTACGGGTGATCCTCATCCACATGGTGGCCCTTTTTTGTCATCGGGTGTTTATCGCTTGTGTGATGTCCTGGTGGGGTAAAAGAAGATAGATAGATAGAACACGTTTTTCAGCGGACCTCCAGTTAGTTGTGGTTTTGAGACACGATTTATTGACTAAGTGATTGATTCGGTTATTTTAAAATGGGAATCACTTTTTTTTGGGGGGGGGGGGGGGGGGTGTTATAGAGCATTTGTAATATTTTAATTTGGCTAGCCTCCAGCTTTCATTGATTATTTTTGGTAATTCTTCGTCTTCTTCTTCTTCTTTGCGTTCACCAAACTAATCTCTACATTTGCAAATGGGGCCCCGGAGTCTGCGCAGGAAAGCTCGGGTGTAATATAAAAGGTGATAGAAGAAAAGAAAAAGGGGAGGACATACGAACAGCAACATATACATTGAAATAGACATTAATCTGATCTGTCCCCGACAACTTGCCGTGTGTGATATTTTACTCTCCGTGTGTGCCAGTTAACGTGTTATGTGAAATTGTACATCTTGCATACAGTAAGAGCGTCCTGAAAATCGGACAACGTTTTTGTTTTTACTATATACAGATATTTCTTCTTCATTTGCCCTTAATCTCCCAGTGAAAGTGTATATTTGACTCCTGTTAAGGCAGTGTATGAGTGAACATATTTTTGTTAATATTATTTCCTCCTTTTGGCAGTTCGCCCTGATTTTCTGCGAGCTAAAATAAACATCTAAAAATACTTTTTTTTAAAGAAACTGACAGCCGGTGTATGTGTGTGTGCTCGTTCGTGTGAGTGAGTGTTTGTGTGAAACGGGTTGCTTTTCCTTGAATCAGTGGCAAACAAACATAGAGGTCATTCCTATTTTTTTTCTGTGTACTACTAGGAGTCCCAAAACAGCTAGGGATGACAAGAAAGCAGATTTAAAAACATGTCAGAGAAACCAGTCATGAATACTGGTGGAAGTATAAGCACTAGGATCAAATAAAATGTCTTGAATACATTACAAGACATGACACTCTTATAATCATTATACAGCAAAATCGAAAGCAGGCGAACACAGGGAGATAACATGCAAACGTGGGCAAATAGCAAGCAGTCTATATGGGTCACCGCGGCGAGTCATGATCTTGTCCAAACACTCTTTTGCAAAGGACCTTTATTGTGGTTTTGAAACATAATTGATTGACTGATTTATTTTATTTTATTATTAGATTTTTTTTTTTTTTTTTGACCATTGTGATATTTTAATTTGGCCAACTTTGAGCTTTTACGGGTCACTTTTAGGCATTGTTTTTTTTCTTCGCGGCAACTGGTTGTTTACTCCGGTGGAAAGTTCTGGTTGTTCCACTTCTGATCTTTAGAGTTTTGTTTCTGAACTTGAGTCTTGGGTGCATATCCATTTTTATAGGCCTGGCTTATTTATACAGAACGTTGGATCCTAGCCTCTAAGATGCATTCTGACTTCGAAGTGAACATGCCTAATTAGTCGACGTTTACGACACCCGCGTTAGGAAGCAGTGCGTCTATTCTTGTTTTCCCCAAAGGGTGAATCAATCCGGAATCTTCATTCCGATTCCTTTTTAGAGAGAAAAATATTTTTAAAGTTCGACAACTTTCAGACTGCTGCTAGCTAGCCGAAGCTGCTAACAGTCTTTGTCTATATTTGTGGTCTGTTTTTTTTTTTTTTTTTTTTTCGTCACTTTCGTGACTAAAGTTTTAGTATTTGCGCCTTTTCTGGGCATGATGCTTCCTTCCAGGTATTTCCTCCTTGGTTTTATCTCTCTATGATTTGGCCATGAATTAATCAAGTAACAGAAAGTGTATTGATCGGCACTCGTATAAAGAAGTAGAAAGATGGAAGAACACACTAGACAACATAAAAATCGAAAGCTAGAGTTACCGTGCCGGGAATTGAACCTGTCACCTCCAGGCGCCGTCTGCACCTTGCCATGGATACAAGTGCACTAAGAACATGATCAACCAGGCACTTATGATTTGGCCAGGCGTATTTCGTAGTTGTAGTCTACATGTGGCTTTTTGGTAAATACGCGGCTGAGGCAGCGGTGGAATATGGCTATCGTAAGTCACGCGGCTAAGACAATGGTTGAATATGTCTGATATCGTCCCCGTGGCTGAAGTAACAAAGAACTAAGAGAGCATATCTGGAAAGAATTATTGGACGTCGAAGAGGAACTCCCAACTAGTCAAGAATCCTGATGTTCTTTGATTCTTTATGTTTTTTTCAACGGATCAACATCATGGCACAAGGGTGCAACCCACAAGTGCTCCGTTCTACTTCTAACTCAAGCCTGAGTCTAACGAATCTCAGCGCAGTGCACTAACTCCGTTGCACCGGTGAGGATCCTGAAATTGTTCAGGTAGATTTTTAACTCCAAATTTTGCCCGGGCAGCGCCGTCAGGCTACTCTTTTCGATTTCAAACTGCCAAGATTTTTTTTTTACGTGCACAACAATACACACGGGCGTCCGATCTTACTGCCCAAAGACCAGGGGAAATTACTAGAAGTCCGGGTGAAAAAAATCCCAGCCTTCCCCTGGGTTGTTCTTTGACTACTATATGTTTGATGTTTAGCAGTTTTGCTTGTTGTGTGTCAGTGGTGATTGGGTATATGTTTGATGTTTAGCAGTTTTGCTTGTTGTGTGTCAGTGGTGATTGGGTCTATGTTTGATGTTTAGCAGTTTTGCTTGTTGTGTGTCAGTGATGATTGTGTATATGTTTGACTGCATTGTTCTATTGAAGAGCGAAATAGACATGGGAGGTTTGTAACGATGCTACTGATCTGATGGTGCCTGAAACATAAAACGCTCATATTTACAACATGTTTCGATGCTTTTTGCCATCATTGATGTATTTTCTTACTCGGGAAGTATATGTTCATTATCCCGCTTCCTTGGGGCCAGCCATGCGTTGCTTGTGTGTCGATGGCGGTTACCTTTTTGGGGACGTATGTTCAGTATGCTGCAAGCAACCAATGATGTATATGATATCATGAGAATATTATTTTCAGTGGCTATGACCCGTAACTTGATTGAATGTAGAACAGGAAATAAAAGAGTTGGTAAACAATAAGTGTTATTCGTTGTGTAGTTGTCGGGACGCCAACATATAGAAATACGAGTTTTCCGTTATACTTCTTTTTTTTTAAATCTCCTCTTGTACTACTTAGGGTGTCGATAGAGACATAAGGTTGTGATTCTGACTCTTCTGGCCACCTCGTAAATAGACACATCCTGTTGTAAAGATTATCTGATTGTGTATTTCCATCTTGTTCTTGTTCTATCCCTTGATCTACGTACCCATCTTATTTTATTGTATGTCTTGTATGCTATGGGGTCACACACATTCTATCCCATTGTACCGTTGCTTCAAAAGACTGCGTGTTCATCTTAAGGTGGATTTTCGTCTAGGGTTTCACGTTGTTAACAAAGAAGTTAAACACACCCAAGACTGGAAATACACACCTTACCTAAAGTTGCCTTTCAATTTTTAGGTTTTATTTTTGTAATACTAAGAGAGAGAGAGAGAGAGAGAGAGAGAGAGAGAGAGAGAGAGAGAGAGAGAGAGAGAGAGAGAGAGAGAGAGAGAGAGAGGGAGAGAGAGAGAGAGAGAGAGAGAGAAACATAAATATCAGGAACTTTATGTGTGTATGTATATATATAGACTTCAAGTCTTATTCCAGAACATGAGTGCTGCGTTTCACAAATCTTGCTCATTTGTATGCAGACTAGTGGTTACTTGCATCTCAGGCAGATGTATTCCGACTTCGAAGTATTTTCTCAAATTAGTTGATTCCTACGACATGCTATTTGGGGAGGCAGTGAGTCTATTCTTGTTTTCCCCAAAAGGGCTTGCCTTTCAATTTTTTTTTAAAGTTTTCTTATTTTAATGCCCCGAGAGAGAGAGAGAGAGAGAGAGAGAGAGAGAGAGAGAGAGAGAGAGAGAGAGAGAGAGAGAGAGAGAGAGAGAGGGAGAGAGAGAGAGAGAGAGAGAGAGAGAGAGAGAGAGAGAGAGAGAGAGAGAGAGAGAGAGAGAGAGAGAGAGTGAGAGAGAGATCCCCAAAACATGAAGTGCTAAGATCAGACAGTGTCCAATGACGGACATCAATGGATATGCTGCTTCCTGCTGTCTGCACATGGTTATGGCCAGTTGTAATAGCTCCATCTTTTGTCGTCTCACTGATACCAGGTTGTAGTCCAGTGTCATGGTTTTGTCGTCTCGCTGATACCAGACTGTAGCCCAGTGTCGTGGTTTTGTCCTCTCACTGATACCAGGTTGTAGCCCAGTGACATGGTTTTGTCGTCTCACTGATACGAGGTTGTAGCCCAGTGTCGTGGTTTTTATCGTCTCACTGATACCAGGTTGTAGCCCAGTGACATGGTTTTGTCGTCTCACTGATACCAGGTTGTAGCCCAGTGTCTTGGTTTTGTCGTCTCACTGATACCAAGTTGTAGCCCAGTGTCGTCTCACTGATACCAGGTTGTAGCCCAGTGTCGTCTCACTGATACCAGGTTGTAGCCCAGTGTCGTGGTTTTTGTCATCTCACTGATACCAGGTTGTAGCCCAGTGTCGTGGTTTTGTCGTCTCACAGATACCAGGTTGTAGCCCAGTGTCATGGTTTTGTCGTCTCATTGATACCAGGTTGTAGCCCAGTGTCATGGTTTTGTCGTCTCACAGATACCAGGTTGTAGCCCAGTGTCATGGTTTTGTCGTCTCATTGATACCAGGTTGTAGCCCAGTGTCATGGTTTTGTCGTCTCACAGATACCAGGTTGTAGCCCAGTGTCATGGTTTTGTCGTCTCATTGATACCAGGTTGTAGCCCAGTGTCATGGTTTTGTCGTCTCACTGATACCAGGTTGTAGCCCAGTGTCATGGTTTTGTCGTCTCACAGATACCAGGTTGTAGCCCAGTGTCATGGTTTTGTCGTCTCACAGATACCAGGATGTAGCCCAGTGTCATGGTTTTGTCGTCTCACAGATACCAGGTTGTAGCCCAGTGTCATGGTTTTGTCGTCTCACAGATACCAGGTTGTAGCCCAGTGTCATGGTTTTGTCGTCTCACAGATACCAGGTTGTAGCCCAGTGTCATGGTTTTGTCGTCTCACAGATACCAGGTTGTAGCCCAGTGTCATGGTTTTGTCGTCTCACTGATACGAGGTTGTAGCCCAGTGTCATGGTTTTGTCGTCTCACTGATACCAGGTTGTAGCCCAGTGTCATGGTTTTGTCGTCTCACAGATACCAGGTTGTAGCCCAGTGTCATGGTTTTGTCGTCTCATTGATACCAGGTTGTAGCCCAGTGTCATGGTTTTGTCGTCTCACAGATACCAGGTTGTAGCCCAGTGTCATGGTTTTGTCGTCTCATTGATACCAGGTTGTAGCCCAGTGTCATGGTTTTGTCGTCTCACTGATACTAGGTTGTAGCTCAGTGTCGTGGTTTTGTCGTCTCACAGATACCAGGTTGTAGCCCAGTGTCTTGGTTTTGTCGTCTCACAGATACCAGGTTGTAGCCCAGTGTCATGGTTTTGTCGTCTCACTGATACTAGGTTGTAGCTCAGTGTCATGGTTTTGTCGTCTCACTGATACCAGGTTGTAGCCCAGTGTCATGGTTTTGTCGTCTCACTGATACTAGGTTGTAGCTCAGTGTCGTGGTTTTGTCGTCTCACAGATACCAGGTTGTAGCTCAGTGTCACGGTTTTGTCGTCTCATTGATACCAGGTTGTAGCCCAGTGTCATGGTTTTGTCGTCTCACTGATACGAGGTTGTAGCCCAGTATCATGGTTTTGTCGTCTCACTGATACGAGGTTGTAGCCCAGTGTCATGGTTTTGTCGTCTCACTGATACGAGGTTGTAGCCCAGTATCATGGTTTTCTGTATTCATCTTGCCTGTCTCGGGTGATGGATTTGTTTATCTTTGTATAGGTCTCTGCTACACCATTTATCCATCTCTTTTTTTTTTAGTCGTCCCTCCAGATGTTCTGCTGTGGAAAAAAAGTCCCATTTGCAGTTTGGTTTGCTGGAAGGGAGTCACTGGTGTATAAGCAGCAGTTTGGTTTGCTGGAAGGGAGTCACTGGTGTATAAGCAGCAGTTTGGTTTGCTGGAAGGGAGTCACTGGTGTATAAGCAGCAGTTTGGTTTGCTGGAAGGGAGTCACTGGTGTATAAGCAGCAGTTTGGTTTGCTGGAAGGGAGTCACTGGTGTATAAGCAGCAGTTTGGTTTGCTGGAAGGGAGTCACTGGTGTATAAGCAGCAGTTTGGTTTGCTGGAAGGGAGTCACTGGTGTATAAGCAGCAGTTTGGTTTGCTGGAAGGGAGTCACTGGTGTATAAGCAGCAGTTTGGTTTGCTGGAAGGGAGTCACTGGTGTATAAGCAGCAGTTTGGTTTGCTGGAAGGGAGTCACTGGTGTATAAGCAGCAGTTTGGTTTGCTGGAAGGGAGTCACTGGTGTATAAGCAGCAGTTTGGTTTGCTGGAAGGGAGTCACTGGTGTATAAGCAGCAGTTTGGTTTGCTGGAAGGGAGTCACTGGTGTATAAGCAGCAGTTTGGTTTGCTGGAAGGGAGTCACTGGTGTATAAGCAGCAGTTTGGTTTGCTGGAAGGGAGTCACTGGTGTATAAGCAGCAGTTTGGTTTGCTGGAAGGGAGTCACTGGTGTATAAGCAGCAGTTTGGTTTGCTGGAAGGGAGTCACTGGTGTATAAGCAGCAGTTTGGTTTGCTGGAAGGGAGTCACTGGTGTATAAGCAGCAGTTTGGTTTGCTGGAAGGGAGTCACTGGTGTATAAGCAGCAGTTTGGTTTGCTGGAAGGGAGTCACTGGTGTATAAGCAGCAGTTTGGTTTGCTGGAAGGGAGTCACTGGTGTATAAGCAGCAGTTTGGTTTGCTGGAAGGGAGTCACTGGTGTATAAGCAGCAGTTTTGGTTTGCTGGAAGGGAGTCACTGGTGTATAAGCAGCAGTTTGGTTTGCTGGAAGGGAGTCACTGGTGTATAAGCAGCAGTTTGGTTTGCTGGAAGGGAGTCACTGGTGTATAAGCAGCAGTTTGGTTTGCTGGAAGGGAGTCACTGGTGTATAAGCAGCAGTTTGGTTTGCTGGAAGGGAGTCACTGGTGTATAAGCAGCAGTTTGGTTTGCTGGAAGGGAGTCACTGGTGTATAAGCAGCAGTTTGGTTTGCTGGAAGGGAGTCACTGGTGTATAAGCAGCAGTTTGGTTTGCTGGAAGGGAGTCACTGGTGTATAAGCAGCAGTTTGGTTTGCTGGAAGGGAGTCACTGGTGTATAAGCAGCAGTTTTGGTTTGCTGGAAGGGAGTCACTGGTGTATAAGCAGCAGTTTGGTTTGCTGGAAGGGAGTCACTGGTGTATAAGCAGCAGTTTGGTTTGCTGGAAGGGAGTCACTGGTGTATAAGCAGCAGTTTGGTTTGCTGGAAGGGAGTCACTGGTGTATAAGCAGCAGTTTGGTTTGCTGGAAGGGAGTCACTGGTGTATAAGCAGCAGTTTGGTTTGCTGGAAGGGAGTCACTGGTGTATAAGCAGCAGTTTGGTTTGCTGGAAGGGAGTCACTGGTGTATAAGCAGTGGAGCTTACTGCTAGGCGACAGCATTTACTTTGTAACGGCTCTCTTTAAGTAAGTTTTTTAACAGCCGTGGTCTAGTGGGAAAACGCTCGCCTGCGGACCGGAAGGTTGTGGGTTTGTGTCCTAACAGGGGCCAGACTTTTTTCAAAAATGACTTTGGCTCCCAGCCTTGAGTTGGTAGTCCTGGGAAGTAAAGGTGGCCGGCTCGATACTGACCACATCACCTACCAAGTGTTGTTTGGTCTATAAAATATAGGTCTAGCCCTATATACCTAATATGCCCGAAGGCAAGAAAAAAAGGTTCCTTGACATAACGCAGAAAAACAACATCTGTAGTGCTGAGTGTGGATTCATTTTCAAGGTGATACCTAACAGAAGCTTGGCCATGAAAGGTGATGAATGCAAGAGCACAGAACGTTCCAAAAAACGTTTCACAGTTATGCTTTGCACTAGCTTAGTCAGAGAGAAATAGAAGCCGCTGGTGAGTGATACATCCTCAAACCTACTGGTGTTCAGGAAAGCTGAAGCCCAAAGACCTCCCGCATTAACTGGAAAGCAAACAAATGCACATGATGCCTGGCACTTTGAGGAACAGGTACTGGTCATCAGTCATCAACTGAGTACATATTACAGCAATAATTGATTGTAATGAGTAAGGTACGCCTACAGGAGAACTGGGCACATAGGGCTAGACCCATAATTTATATACCAATTTGCACAAAATTAAACAACCAAATAAATACTATCGTCTGTGTCTTCTTTGCTCAAACTAACAATATAGTGACATTGGAAAGATATATTAGACACAATATTCATCTTTTATTTTGGAAAATAACCATTACATGTTTTTCTACTACCACAAGTACTACTGGGAGTCGCCGTGAGAGCGGCTAGACGCGCGCCGCGGATCGGAAGGTCGTGGGTTCACTCCCGGGCGGAGCCGGACTTTTCCTAAAAAATGACCATGGCTCCCAAGTCGACCCCGCCTTGAGTGGGTATCGGGTGCAGTCCCGGGAAAGTGAAGGCGGCCGGCGTGATGCTGACCACGTCACCCATCTTGTGCCATTGGTCTATTAAAATATAGGTCTAGCCCTATATGCCTAAAGGCGTGGAAAGGGTCCATTACTTTTACTTTACTTGCAAGTACCACCAATGGCAGTGTCTCCCCCCAGATATAAGTGAAGCAAAACATAACACAAAAGGCAGATTTCTGTGACGCTTTATTTCAAAGATGCAGACTGGGTGATGGATGTTACAGTAATAGTTTGAAAACAAGCATGGAGATGATGACCACACAAAATATACTCAATAAATATCAGATGCCCCCCTCCCTCCCACAGTAAGTATAAAACAGAGAACACAAGGTTACACTACACATTCAAATAATGGATTACTTTTAAATACTGTTGAATAGGGTTTCTGTCATTTTCTGCTTTTCGCTCCACAACAGAAAAATTGCTGCTTCTGTCGTTGACAGAGAACAAATTTAATTGAAAAAAAAAATGTCAACTGAAGTGTGATCAAATGCTAGAAAGAATTAATTAAAAACTATACATGATGTAAACAGATATATATAATTTTCATTTGTATCTCTTCTTGCTGAAACTAGCAGCTATTTATAAATTAAACAGGTAAATATATTCTCTCATGAGCTGGTACTACTACTGCAGTGTGCAAGTTAGTTGGGCTCTCAAGTTTTTCAAAGCCATGATGTATAAAGTAGAAATTGCACTTCATCATCATCTTTCCTTTTCACACAGTCCTGCTGCCATAAATGAAAGAAGACTACTGATACATTTTTAATACCTCATATGAAAACAATGTCTTTCTTTCTTTCAATAAAACCATATTAAAAATAACTAGGTTCTGTCCTCAAGCAACTGGTAATTGCCTTCACTCAATAACAGAGGGTCCCATCAATGATACAATGTTCAAATCACTACTGGAGAACATGATTTATTCAGAACAAAAGAGGGAGAGGCAAGGATGGGAGCAAATTTGAAGTTTTACAAATGTAAGAAGAAATAAGATAGTACTAAATTAATAGTTCATTTAAAATGTATCCATCTCCCTCATGAAGGCTGGCTACGACTGCACACACTGCTCTCTACAGAAATAGCATATAATGAGACCCAACCTCTTCCATGATGCAACTGTATGAATGCTTCTTTAAAAAAAATACACATAAATAAACCAGTGACTTTTTAACTCTTTTAGTCCCAAATGTATGATGTATGATTAGGTTTTCTGTGAATCCCACCCAACATGTAGTATGTTCTCATATTATTATTTTTTTAACATATGAAGAAAATCTGGCTTGCACAGTATTAAATTGTTTGAAAGTAAAATACTCATGATTTGTCCTAGCAGTTATTTATACATATGAGAATCTACTAGAAGAGATAAGTTAAAAAAAAAAACTACCGAGCTAAGACATGCCTTACAAATTAGAAGTGCAATCCTTTCTACCTAAAAAAAAAAAAAAGCCTTCAATGATAAAATGTTTGAGAAAATTACATATTCAGAGAAAATAGGATTACCATTTGTTGAATGTAAAAAAAAAAAAAGAATAAACACATATTTATAAACAAAGTTCTGGTGACTATACAAGCTCCTGCTTTTGCTGAATCATGTCTGGGCAACACCTGGAAACAAGATAAGATCTTTGCTGAATTCTTTCTGTCCAAGACAGGTAATACAAAATGATTGCCAGGATTATAAACTGTTACTGCGAAAGAAATATTTTATGGATATGTGTGGCGTCTTGAAAAAAGTTGAGAAAAGTTTGAAGTGTTAGACTTGTTTTAGTACACTTCAATATGGGCGCCATATGCAGCTCAGGTAATGCCTAAACCAGTGTCTCTGAATATTTTTTGTGCCATGTTCCATCTAAGCCTTTCTCAAATTATTATGCCTCCTGGGTAATTTAAACTCTGGATGAGTTCATTTTCAAACTGCACCCCCCCCCCCCCCACAAACAAAATGCTCCCTCAACAATCAAATAACCTCTTCCCCTAGCAGATTTTGGCCCAACAATGGGAAACACTGGTTGAGACAGTATTCAATCTCCTGCAACATCTTCTGAGTCATGAGCTGAGTTACAGCTGCGATTACTGCAGTGACCCTCTCTTTAAGGTGGTAGATGTTCTTGTATCTTCTCAACACTGTTTGAAGCCACATTTCACAATCCAATCTTCAGTGCACCAGGGTTTCAAAGGGAAAAAATCCAAGTTTGGACTCATTATGACTGAAAGATGAATACATCCATAGCTCCCCTAACAAGGATGTCGTAAAAGGCAATTAATTAGGGGTTTTCCCTTCAAAGTCAGAGCATGACAGATAAGGAACCAACAGTCTGCATACCAAAAAAAAAAAAAGATCTGTAAAATGGATTTCATGCAAAACTCAAGATCTGGAATAAAACCTAGTCCTAAAGTAGACGAACAATTAGAGCTTTTCAACTGAATTTACAGCTGGTGAATGCGAAAAAAGAAGTAAAAAAGGTTTTAAACAGTAGTGCAAGGACAGTGCGTGTAAGAGACAGGAACCTCGCCAAGTAGCATTACCAATGGTAGCAGCAAATGTACTGCTGCCTAAAGTTTTATTTATATAATAATGGGGGATGGGGAAGGGGTTGGGGGGGGGGGGGGGGGGGGGGGGGGGGGGGGGATAAGAGAGATAAGGAGTGAGTTGCCGGATGGCAAAAGAGAGGAGATCCTGATACCATTTCAAGCAGTCACACATGTAGACTGTTTAAGACTCCATGAATATGCATCAGAAAACTGAAACAGGTAGTATACGCTCAGAATGGGTAGAAAGCATTTAAAATTGCACTTAACCTCACTAACAAGCATGTCATAAGAGTAAAAAAAATTAGCGGTGTTTCCTTCAAAGCAGGAATGCATCCGCCTGAGGGGAGAACAAAGAGTCTGCATAACAATAAGCCAGATCTGTAAAACATCCTGCACACGCAAGCAAAACTCAGGTTTTGGAATGTCCACATGTGGATAAACAACAAAAATTGTCAGCCAGAGTTTACAGCTGGTGATCATCAAGAAGAAGAAATGACATTTACTAAAGAAGAAATGACATTTACTAAAGAAGAATTGACACTTACCAAAGTACTGTTGACATACATGGGACTGATCGGGTACCAAGTTACCATCCTCCATAGCCCCTGTAAAATAAAGAAAATGTTTTACAAACATAATACACCGGTCAAGGCTTTTTAAAAATAACACGTTCTATGAAACGGATAAAATTACAATGAGATACTGATAATGATACAACAAGCCAATGATAATTATACACATATACTATCGGATTCTCTTGTGACTCATTAACTATAATGAGCCAATGACAGTTATACACATATTATACTATTGGATCCACCATGACTCAATGACTACCAAGAAATTCTGATGATATTCATGTTACTGAATTGGACTCTACCACAACTCATTAACTACCATAAGTTACTGACAAAGATACAACCGGATTATATCATAACTATAATGAGTTCATGAAAGAAAAAAAACATACCTTTTACAACCATTGGATTCTACTATGAGTCAGATACCAAGCGTTACTGATAAAAATGTCAGCTATACAAATGGTTTCTACAATGATTTAAATATCATGAATCCCTGACAAAGATAAACACAGGATACCAGCGGATTCTATGATGATTTAAATACGAGTCACTGATAAAATGTGACAGACACAAGTGGATTCTGACTGAAAACAAAATTCTTCAATGATCTTAATACCACAAGCTACTAAAAATAAAAGACACACTATATCATTTAGCTCTACAATGATTTAAGCACTAGAGCCACTGGTGCCAATACTGGGTTCTGCAGTGACTCAAATACCATGAGCAACTGCAATAAAAAAAAACATTACGCCATTTGATTCTACAATGCTTCAGACATCACAAATCACTGATTAAAATCCACATCAGACAACTAAATAATTCCTGTGAATTTGGTCTATTCAAGAGAATCACAAGGACAGAACCCAGTGTGGGTTCCGGGGAACCATTGTGGGGGAAACAAGAACAGACCCACTGACACCCCAACAAGCATGTCAGAGGAACTGACTAACTAGGGACTTCCTTCGAAGCCGGAGTGCATCTGCCTGAGCGGCAAGGAACAACCAACTGCACACAAATAAGCCAGTGAAACGGATGTACATGCAAACTCAAGACACAACCAGGACTTTCCGCTGAAGCTTAAATTCGGTAAACAAAAAAGCAGTAGAAGATAAGAACAGAAATGCTGATTCTGAGTTATAAAAATACTTAACTTTGTGTCATGCACCTCTCTGAAGAAGGAAGGGTAAAAATGAAGTCTCACTGATGAGTATTTTGTGTCTACTGATGATTATATCAATGTTAAATTGATTCTTGTGACATCTCAAGTGGAGATGAAGTGATACTTATACCACAGTTCAGAAGCAACAAAACCTAAACTGCCTGTCACTGGAATTGAACCCAGGTATGTCAAGGACTATAAGATGCATTACTAACCTCTGAGCCACCACTGCATATTTTCAATAGAATATAAAACGTTAACTTACTTGCGTCCACCGCCTCCTCCTCCTCCGCCACCACCTCGTCCTCCACGGCGACCGCCTCCTCCACCACCGCCGCCTCCACCACCACCATAATGCCCATGTCCGCCGCCATATCCCCTGCTGCCAGGGTCGATCATCATCAGCTGGTTCTGTATGGTGCGGTTCAGCTGAGCCTGCATCATCATCATTTCTGCAGCCATATCTTCTGCAGAGAAATGACCTATATAAAAAAAGACACGGACTTTGACCAGCAATCATTTTAAGCACTGCTCGCGTGAATTAGATGGCTAATTCTCTTCAGTGGTTAAGACCTCAGCTTTATCTCTCGTGATCTGGACAATCTTCAGTTCCTCCTGTGAGTTCCGGGGCCCCATTTCAAGGGCAAACAGAACAGATCTGCCACCTCTAACAGACATGTCATTAAGGGCAACAAATTAGGAATTTCCCGAAATCGTGGGTGTGATAGGCCAAAAGATGCAGACATCATAGCCTGATTTGTAAACCAAAACCAGAGTTCGTAGCCAAATTCACTAACCCTTTTGAAGAGTTATTCAAGTTTTTTGAATGGCCACTATGAAGCATGCACAAGACAACTGACCAACCGCCCCTTTCAGAGCAAATACACAAGAACTACAATTATCTACAGTAATTCTGTCAATGAGATTCATCATTAAAAATTCACTTCAGTGTGGGTTTTAAAGGTGGGGGGGGGGGGGGGGGGGGGGGGGGGGGGGGGGGGGCTAATTTTTTTTTAAAGTAACGGACCTTTGCCACGCCAAAGGCGAAGTAAGTGCTAGACTTGTGAGAGCTAGTTCTTCTTGGCCTTCCCCTGCCTCCTGATCTTCCCATTCTCATGTTGTTTCTGACCAGATGGCCATAACATTTCAGTTTTTGTTTTTCAAAAAATGTAATTACAGGTAGTGTTCCCACCATTCTAATGATACTGTTGTTTCTTTAATGGTCTTTTCTTGCTATGGTGACTGCTTTTCTCAAATATCTCATTTCACCTGTCGAAACACCGAACTTAAATGAATCATTACTTTGATATAATGTGGAAATGAACGATGAATGCTTCTATTACAACAACAAAAAAATTGAATCTAGTGTTTTACTAGCATGTTTTACTCCACTTGGGGAGAACAAGTAATAGACCCACTGCCCCTTTACAAGCATATCATAAAATGTAACTAATTAGGCATTATCTGAAATCAGAAGTTGTTGGGCGTAGATATCCCAGCCTAGCTGTAAAGAATAACACAATGCCAATCGCCCACCTGAGGGCCAACATAGAAGAAGAAGAACTATCATGGTGAAAGTGTGTACACAAACTATGGGTGTGAATCATAGGCAATGACAACAGCTTTCAGAAGCCAGCTTCAGAGCTCAGAAATGATTTATCTGAGAAAAGTGGATCAAGTGACAAGAAGAGACAAAGTTCGCAACAAGACAATACATCAAGAGCTTTAAACCCAGGCCTTACAAGTGGGCCAGCAGTTGCGATAGTTTGGACATGTATGAAGGATATGAAAAAATCGGCTTCAATGGCAGCCAAGAACCAGACCTCCAGGGTGACCCAGGGCCCGCTAGGAAAACAACATGTGACTGACAGAGGACTGGAATGGAATAAAGCCAGAAAGAAAACTGTGAACAGAGAAGACTGGCAATCTCTCCGGCAAACCTTTACACCCCAAGGTAGAAGAGCAACTAAGTAAGTACGCACATAAACTGTGTCATAAATCAAACACGTATACTAACCTCCATACCCACCACCATGACCTCCGCGGCCAGCGTATCCTCCATATCCATAGCCACCACCATAACGGTTGCCTCCTCTCCAGCCACCAGGCGCACTCCTTTTAGCTGGTGGTTCCCCGTGACCACGTTTGCCACCACCACCACCACCGCCGACATGCTGGTTTCGTCTGGCGTTGATAATCTGTTGCTGCTGGGTCAACGTGCGCTTCAGCGAGCGGGAGGCTTGGTTCTTTTCATTTTTACGCAGGTCTGACCTGTCAGCAACCAATATTGGAGCCTCCTCCAGCTCTTCAAGAGGTTTCATCGTTTTCTCCAGTTCTGCTTTTGAACCTATTTCAGTTGTAGAAACAAATAAGAATGAGGCCACAGTTTAATTAATGATTTAATTCAATTAATTCAAGTACATGATTCTTCATTGTTTACTTCTGAACTTTGGTTTTGTTCCAGGGCCTAAGTGCTGCATGAACATCTATTTTACAGATCTGGTGGACAGACTGTTGGCTCCGTGTCTCTCAGGCAGACGCACTGAGTCTTCAAAGGAAACATAGATCCTATCTATACTGCCAGGCCCCGGGTTGTGAACCTGTTCCTAGCATGACCACATATATGTGTTGATGGGTTGTGACCAGTATCAGCCCTGATCCCAGTGCACCACCATGTGGATGATAACCTCTGTATCCTAAAGAAACTCCCTTGTTAAAGATTTATTTTAAAAAAAAAATTCAGGGTCTCCGTGGTAAAGTAGTCAAGCCGTTTGCCTCACATTCTGAAGGTCGTAAGATTTTTTTTTTTTTTTACTATGAACAGAGTTCGTGCTCTATGCGGCGCTCTTGGCAGTCAGATAGCCGTTCTGCAGAGAGAGACAGAGCCCTATGGGATAAAACTCAGTGTAATGAAGTTGCTCCTCTTGGCTATAACCTTTTCAATTAAGAATAGGAAAGAACACTACAGAGATAAGTAACTTAGAAAGTACGTCTGAACACTTTCTTCATTTACTGGAGTGAGATTTGCGTGGAGATTTGTCACTTGGGTATCAAAGTACACTTCCCATTGGGATTGATAAAATATAAAAGTAGAAGTGACTTGGGGTTACTACTACTCCCAGTGTATATAAATGGAGCAGAAATAGGTCAGATGGTATGGATGAACCGATTCCCAATTGTTTCTATAAGTGTCCCTTTGTGGATGATCCGATTCCCAATTGTTTCTATAAGTGTCCCTTTGTGGATGATCCGATTCCCAATTGTTTCTTCACAAGTATTCCTTTGCGGATGAACCGATTCCCAATTGTTTCTATAAGTGTCCCTTTGTGGATGATCCGATTCCCAATTGTTTCTTCACAAGTATTCCTTTGCGGATGAACCAATTCCCAATTGTTTCTATAAGTGTCCCTTTGTGGATGATCCGATTCCCACAATTGTTTCTTCACAAGTATTCCTTTGCGGATGATCAAATTCTCACTTATTTCTATTGATTTGTAAATAAGGCAGTGATATTCTTCCACCTTTCCATGCCAATTTGTCAGCCTCTTCGGAGCAAATTAAAGCAAGACTAAACACACAAAACTGGCGACTAGCTCACACAAGGTAGAAAGCCACATTTGAAGAAAAGGAAAAAAAAAAAACTCACTCTGCTCATTTTCCACAGGTTCCTTATTCTGCAGTGCCAACACATGAGTACCATTGATGACAATTGTGACATAAGCCTTCCTGAAGATGAGCACATCCGTTTTTGAGTGGGCCTCTACTAACCCAATCCTGAGGAAAGGAATTTAGTGAGGGTATTTAGGGAACAGGCAGCAGCATATCACCTCAGAAATATACAACTTGTTATAAAAACAGATTAGAATCAATCTCTGAAGATCATACATTCTCTGTCAACTGTTTCAAGTCTCCTCTTAATAATTAATCTAGCTTTAAAAAAAACAACTAATGTGGAAGCCATCATGGTGTAGCAGCTAGATGCTCGCCTGCGGACTGGAAGGTCGTGGGCTGGGGTCCAGACAAAGCCAGACTTTCTTGAAAAGAATTCATGACCTTGGCTGCCAAGTCAACCCAGCCTTGAGTGGGTAATGCGCCTAAAGGTGTGAAAATGGATCTTTACTACTTTACTTACATGGCTTATAACAAAATGAGAAAATGGTATTAGATGTACTTTTTTTTTTTAAATTACTGGCTAAATAATGAAAGAAAATGTTTTTTAAAAGGCTCGTCCATCCCAAAGCTGAAATTGGGCAGCAAAAGAACAACTACAATAAGTCAATATTTAATTCATAGAGGTAAGAACAGGACACATCCAACATTGTCCCACTTGTTTCATTTCTTGCATTATATCATGCTCACAGCCTAATGTTCAACAACAGCAGCAAAAAAAAAAAAACACAAATGAAATTATACACATTAAAATACTAGATAACCTAATCAAAATGATTATCACCATTCAATGATAGGAATAATAGTCAGGGAAATATAGTTAAAAGTCTGAGTTCTGCATTCTTTAAGAAACTGTCAAGCGCAGGGAAGAGGGGAGGGTGTTAAGGCTTTTTTCCACAACCTGAGGTGTTCTGCATATAATTTTTAGCTATATTTTTATATGTAATCAGCTGGACATATGCTATTTCTTGCATTATAATTATATAACTGCCAGTGAACCACACTCCTTTATAGGTTGGTTAAGCAATTACTCCCTCCACAAAGTCAACTTATACATGAAAGAATTATTTTATGTTTCTTTCTGTGATATAAACACTAAAAGATGCTTGTTGGTTTTAAAATCACATACATGAAAATCATATTTTGTTTTCTCTTCAATCTGTCTGAGTATATAACTATAGTTCTGTCCCTTTTTTCCCCATTAAAATTGGTGTCCAAAACATTCTAAAATATAAAATAAAAATTTAAACGTAGGTCACTTTCCATACTTTGACGCATCAGATATATACTGTTAGACCCATATTTATAGATCACTCAGCACTCAATAAGTGATTTTGTCAACTTAATCTGGTCGCCTTTACTTATCAGGACATTACCTGGTACTTTAGGTTGGGTCAATCTGAGAGCCAAGGTCAATTTGGAAAAACAATACAGCAATAAATTGTAAAAAAATTAATTGGTGTGTAGTTTTCAGAACTTTGGCTGATGAGATAATATTAAAGAATTCTCTATACAACTCTGACAATGAATGTTAGCCAACATGTGACCAATGATAAGACATTTATGAGCAGTTCTTCTTCTAAGCGTTCACCAGCTGTACACTTTAGCAGAAAGTCCTAGATGTTCATTCACTCCTTGTCTTTGGTATTGAGCCAAACTTTCGATTTTTTTTTCACGCACATCCATTTGAGAGAAATGGCTAATTAGTATGCAGCCTACTGGTTTCTCTCTAGGATTTTTTTTACACCTGTGGTTACTTCCTGCTTCTTAGTGTTTACCGGTTGCAAACTCCTTTGGAAAGTTCCTGTTGTTCATCCACTACTTGTTCTAGAGTTTTTAATGCACATTTGTTTACAGTTCTGTCTCATTTGTAAGATGGTTCCTTGTCTCTTAGGCAGATGCCTCCCTTCAAAGGAAACACCCCCAATTAGTCACCTCCTATGACACGCTTGCTAGGAGAGCAATGGGTCTATTCTATGTTCTCCAAACTGGAGCCATGGAACCCACATCAGAATAAAGCAGTTCAGTATTTACTTACCACAACCAAGCCTGAAATTAACATTACATGATTCACAAGAACAACAAAAACAAACACATTTGATAGGAAGTGAGTTCAAAAGTAACCTTCCATTTCGTTTGCTTGATATATTTTTATGTATACAGAGGACTTTATAGATCGATCTATCTTATTAACTTGCACAGAATGCACAATAAACCAAAGTATACTACTGCCACTTTACAAGCCATTCTAATGTCATTACAAGCTTGTGAAAGCCAAAGCTGTGAATACAGCTGTATGTTTTCAAATAATCACACAAAAATGCAGACTGATACAACTTGGCAGTAACTTGTATCTGGTAGTTTGAAACAAAAAACAAAGCCTAATAAGGCCCAGTGTGAAAAAACATAGCCTAATAAGGCCCAGTGTGTGATCTGCCTGGCTGTCCATGTTCATGCTGGCAGATCACCAGGCGGGAAGACATGCAGACGTGCTGCATGTGCTCCTCCATTACTCACCGCAAATTGTCATGCGTTTGTACTTCAGTGCTTTGTGAGAGCGGAAAGAGAACACGAAGGATCTCTGGGCTTGTGATTTCTGACAAATATCGTACCCAGAGTCTTCGCCGTTTCAGGCCTCCTGTGAAGAAGATTTGTAGGTCAATATTTGAAATATGGAACTTATGAGGTCTAGTCAAACTAGACCTCTAGGCATCCTTGCCTAAATTAATCACATACAAAATATAGACAAGAGTTGGAAAAAATTACCTAACATCAAATGGCACCTAAAAATGCCATCTCTTTTCTTCACAGGTTAGGCACTCCTGCCCACATTAAAAACACAGACAAAACACGAAAAAATTATCTATCAAAAGTTGGCTCCTTTCATCACAGGCTAATTCTGGTTTTATATCCCTTCTTTCTCACTCTTTTTTTTAAAGTTAGCAGCCAATATATAACTTGTACTATTTGAACAAAATATGATACACTAAAATGATTTTTGTGGACCAAACTGTGGCAATATCTAACATTCACTTTCAATTATAAATGCCCAAAGGACTTTATAAGTTAAAAAATATATATATATATTTATATATATAAACATTTCTTATATTAGAGACTGACTGAAAAGGAAGCAAAGAACCCATTTATTTAACACAGTATATTCAAACATTATTATGGAACTTACCCCTGGAAGTGGCTGTGTTTTTAACCCTTTCACATTTGGTTGAATCCAACACAATGGTCGCTGTAAATAAAGAAATATGCATATAAACATCAACCTAATAGTAAGTTCACAAGGTGTAAACTCTGTTAGAAAGTTCTTGTTCGTTCGTTTATTCCTTGACTTTGGTCTTGTTCCTGAACTAGAGTTTTGTTTGCACATCCATTTTACAGATCTGGATTATTTGTATGCAGACTGTTGGTTCTTCACCTCTCAGGCAGATTCACTCCGACATCAAATGGAACACTCACTTTTTGCCTCAAATGACATGCTTGTTAGGGAGGCAGTGTGTCTATCTCTGCCAACCCAAATGGGACTCCCGAACACACATGGATACAGTAAATATATAAAACGTTGTTGAAACTAGAAGTTTGAGCCCTAGCATAGAAAGATCATTATTGCAATTCCGCTGGCATTGATCTCCGACAAGATGCTGTGAAATATAAGTTTTTAAAAAAAAAGTAAAGATCTCTTTTCCATGCCTTCAGGCATATTGGGCACATAAGGCTAGACCTATATTTTATACACCAATCAGCACTGGGGGGGAGGGGGGGGGGGGGGGGGAATGTGCTCAACATTATGCCGGCCGCCTTTAATTCCCAGGACTCTACCTGGTACCTCATTTAAGGCGGGGTCAATTTGGGAGCCAACGTGATTTTTGAAAAAAGTCAAACTCCTTGAGATTCTGAACCCATGACAATTAGATTTGCAAATGAACATCAAGATGCCACACCACAGCGGCTTCAGTAGTTAAGTATGTCAGGTGATGCACCACGCTATCATGATTAAAATTCACAATGAGAAAACACTGAACTATATAGAAATCACTCATTTAAACACAGAATTACATTCTTCCATGACTATAAAATCTATGATGACCCGACAAGGGGAAACAGAAGTGACAAAAAGTGCAGTGGAATAAAATACCTGTCTCCTCAATCTTTGTGTATGGTGAATCTACCACTAGTGGATCTTCCTGACCGCGACGGTTAATTTCAATGGTGACGTACTGATGGTAGAACGGCATGCGTACCACTCGGGACATAACAGCATGGGCTTCATTGGTTGAGACCATGCACAGCTCAGCAAGTCTGCAGAGTAAACCTCAATATATCATCACAGTAAACCTCAACATATCGGTAAACCTCAAAATATCAGTAAACCTCAATATATCATCACATTAAACCTCAATATATCAGTAAACCTCAACATATCAGTAAACCTCAATATATCATCACAGTAAACCTCAACATATCAGTAAACCTCAATATATCATCACAGTAAACCTCAATATATCATCACAGTAAACCTCAATATATCATCACAGTAAACCTCAACATATCGGTAAACCTCAAAATATCAGTAAACCTCAATATATCATCACATTAAACCTCAATATATCAGTAAACCTCAACATATCAGTAAACCTCAATATATCATCACAGTAAACCTCAACATATCAGTAAACCTCAATATATCATCACAGTAAACCTCAATATATCATCACAGTAAACCTCAATATATCATCACAGTAAACCTCAATATATATCATCAAATCCCCACCCAGCAAACACACAATTTTACATTATATAAATATGTCCCAGTGTGGGTTCCAGGGCACCATTGAGGAACCGACCCACTGCCTCTCCAACAAGCAGGTTGCAGGAGTCAACTAACTGAGGACTTCTTGTGAAGTCAGAGTGCATCTGCCCGATCAGCCACAAACAACTATATGCATACAAATAAGCCAGTAAAACGGATGTACACGCAAAATTCAAGCCCTGGCACAAAGCGGAATTCCAAATGGATGAAAACCAGAACTTTTTTGCCGGAGCTTACAGCCAGTGAACAAAGAAAAAGAGTTTGTTAATATTTTTTTGGAGAGGGGGGGGGGGGTTGCCATCTGCACATGTTCTTGAGGACCTTCTTTCTTGTTATTCACAAACCTAACGCATCCAGCTCATATTATCTTCAAATTCTTACTGCTATAAGGTTTACCTCAACTGTTGGGGTTTTTTTTGTATATGGCACATATTTTTGTCACTTACTCTGACTGCTTTATTCTTATGTTTTGTTTTCACCACAGTTGTGTCCTGGAACCCACAAAAGGAAATTAACAAACAAACAACACAATCAGGGAAGAAATCCTAGCAAAAGTTTAAAAAAAAAAAAAAAAAAACTGCTAAGCACAGTAACAACATTATTGTCTCCTACATACCCCTGGCCATTTTTGCGCTTTGGAACATAATACCAGGCTTCCTGTGAGATCTTTGTGGCTGCATCCAGGATACAATTCCTGGCATCCTCTTGATCAATAGGAAATATCCTCATATGCCACATCCAGCGTTCTAGAAAGACAGTTTAACAGGTATAGTTGACTGTTAAAAACGATTAATGTCAACAACATATTCCTTCAACGAATGAATCAAGAATTGACACTCCGGAATATTCCCACACATGCTCTGTCCTCTTCCTCAGCAGCGTCTGCTTCTTCTTAGAATTCACCAGCTGATTCTGGTTGTTTACCCACTTCTGGACTCTAGTTTTATTCCAGAAAATGAATTTTGTGGGCACATCCATTTACAGACCTGTTAATTTGTATGCAGACGGCTGCAATATTTAGAAGTTGTGCATGTGTGTGTGTGTACATATATCAAAGAAGGATGTTCGCAATGAAGTCACACTTGCTTTTCAGTCTTATTTCTTCTTGGCATGCTAAGCATCTCCCTTTGTAATTAACAACATCTTTTGTGTTTGGTTTCTGTTTAGAGTGCTGCTGCTGGTGGTGGTGGTGCTGGTGGTGGTGGTGGGGGAACACTAATTTCTCCCTTGCCTCAAAATATCAACATTTTGAAGTTTTGTATGTGTGAAAAAGGATATTCACAACTAAGAAATAAAAGCAGTTTTTTTTTTAACCCTTTAAGTTCCACAAGACTGTAACAAATACCCAAGAAGATAATGAACAAGAACACATAAAATCACTTCACTGATGTACTATTATTGTATAGTTGATATACATGAAGAACATATCACATACTCCCCGTGTGGGTTCTGGGGCCCCATTATGGGGAAAAACTAGAATAGACCCACTGCTTCTGTAACAAGCATGTCATAAGAGCTGACTAATTAGAAGTTTCATTTGAAGTCGGAGTGCACCTGCAGAAGAGGCAAAGAACCAACAGTGTGCATACAAAAAAGACATCTGTAAAACAGATGTGCGGGCAAAACTTAGTTTCTGGAACAAGACTAAAGTCCAGAAGTGGATGAATAACCAGAACTTTCCGCTAGAGTATACAGCTGGTGAATGTGAAGAGGAAGTAGCTAGACATGACAGTTGATAAATATAAAATGATAGATCATATATGATTTATTGTGATGAAATAAAACCTTTAACCTTTGTAACCCACCCCACAACAATGTAAAACAAACCCTTAACCTTTGTAACTTAGCCCACAACAATGTAAAACAAACCCTTAACCTTTGTAACTTAGCCCACAACAATGTAAAACAAACCCTTAACCTTTGTAACTTAGCCCACAACAATGTAAAACAAACCCTTAACCTTTGTTACCTACCCCACAACAATGCAAAACAAACCCTTAACCTTTGTTACCTATCCCACAACAATGTAAAACAAACCCTTAACCTTTGTTACCTACCCCACAACAATGCAAAACAAACCCTTAACCTTTGTTACCTACCCCACAACAATGTAAAACAAACCCTTAACCTTTGTAACCTACCCCACAACAATGTAAAACAAAGTTACCTCTCATCTGTTCCAATGGCCATTCTGGAACAGGATGGGGTGAATAGCGTGTGACTGCCTGGGCCTCTCTGTGTTCTTGTTCGTGCTCTTCCTCAGTTTTTGCAGTCTCATCTGCATCACCAGTAGCCTCACAATCAGCATCTTCCCCTTGCATCTCTGCGTTATCATCCTCTCCTTCGTTCAACTCCTCCTTAACCTCCATACTGACCATTTCCTCTTCCATGTTGATGATTCCTTATAATGAAAGATAATTTTGCTGCATTTAAATATGGCATGAAAATGCATGCATTCTCAAATTATGCATGACAATGATTTTTGTTATAACACTGGGAAAAAAACAGTCTAACACCTAACTGTCTTTATGGCAGCCGCTGTGGTGTAGCGGCCAGAGACTCGCCTGCAGATTAGAAATATTGTGGGTTTAGGTGCTGAGGGAGCCAGATTTTTTTTTTCTAAATGACCTTGGCTGCCAGGTCGACCTTATTTTTAGGGAAGTCAAAGGGACAAAGGGTCTTGAGCCTGAGGGTGGGGAAACCTTTTTTTTTTTTTTTTTTTTTTTTGGTCTGCAGCGCAAACTGAAAATTACCAACCTGGTCGCTGGCCACCTAGAAAAAAATAACATAACACCCAGATTTTCTCATATCAAGATGATTTTGTGGGATAATTTAAAGATTATAATCCATCACTATGCCTCTGGCCAGACACATTCAACCACTTAGGTCCAACATGTTCCTCAAATATGTCTGTTCAAGTTGGTTATTTGCAGAAATAATACTATTTAGGAAAAATTAACAGCAACTATGGGGTAGGTGGGGGAGGTAAAATGATAGTGGGTTACGAGAGTGAAAAATGAGTCCAATAGACAGAGACGGATTTTTCTGCATTCTAATGTTTTTTTGTGTGTTCTGCTATTTTGTGAGCTCAAAGTCTGGATAATATAGTAATTACACCAAATAAATCTGCAAACACCCTTGGTAATGGGAGACAATAATGCACAGGACTGCTGGTCAGTAAAGTGTTATGGGTAAAAAACAACAGAAGAATATGACTACCTATTTTTTTTATAAATTTATTGAAGATGCATAGTTATTTTCTTTAATTTTCCTTTTCAATTCAGTATCACAGGAACTGCTTGAAGAAGCTGTGTCAGGGCACCTGTCCAGATTCAATCCACAGCAGACTCAGGATTATCTAACATTCACTTTTTCAACTAATAAACTTCTGTGAGAACTTGGCTTATGTTGACCGTTCTCGCCGCCGTTTCTTCTCCAGTTTTGATGTTGCAAGATTGTGGAAGTCCGGTTTGCAGCCGGAGCTACTGAGCTTAATGCTCCTGGCGGCACTATAAGCTGTGATTATCAGTTATTGACTGAGTTCCAGATTCGTACATAACGGCAATGATGGGTGATGCATTTTTCTTTGTTGTGTTCCTGGGACAAGGTGTGTGCTATATCTCCTATTTATTTGCTGGCCGTGGCTGAAACTTGGCCGAGGACATGTGGGGAATGGTCAAGAATAGTTTTAATCTACTCATCGCCCAGTTATTCATCGAATAAAGTTGATTTTCAGCGATGATGCCTGGTCTTGCAGTGTGTTTAAGGAGCCATGCGCCTTATGGTTTGCCAGATCAATTTGTGTGTGTACTTAAAGAATCCAGTGTATCTAACTCAGTTTGTGACTGGAATCACTGGCATAGACAGTTGAGCAATTATGGGCCAAGCTCGTTTGCTGTGATGTCAGAACCGTAACAAATAAGTAAATAAACTCAGGTTTCATTTTCTATTTCCCAATTTCAACATGTAATTTTGAAGGATTCTGAGTTATTCCCCCCATAAAAATGCCCCTGATTCTTAAGGGCCTTGAAGCCTTAAGTTGTTACACACAAATAAAAAGCCAGATCTGTAAAACAGATGTGCACAACAAGACAAAAAGCTAAGAAGAAAACCAGGAGGAATGAGCAGAGCTTTCAGCTGGAGTTACTAATAATATGACAGATGACATTGTAGTCGGTGAAATATTTTGAAAATCAGTTGGTTTTTTTTTAAAGTCATTTTGCTTACTAGAATTTAAATGCAAGTAAGCAAAATAACTTTTTTTTTCCTTTCTTTAAAATTACTCATCTGCTCAAAGTGCATAAAGTGGAATATTAATTACTGTCTTTCTCTACATATAAATTTCATTATCTTCACAAACACCACATATAAACTTTACAGTATTTTATATTAATTAATATTATTACACATACACACCTGCTTTGGCTTTAGATTAGTTAGTTGGTATAGTAATTAACTCTTTGAGTCCCAAGGAACGCATCATTCGTTCATAGATTCCTACCTAGAAGCGCAAACAAGATGCGCCGATTTTACTTCTCTCTTGACTACCCCTTGGGCCTGTGATGCTTTTTTTTTTTTTTTACGTATCCAGAAACCATGAGTTGTAAACCCTTTGGCTCGGTACTATGCATATCGCAACCCTTCGGCCTTGATTCCATTATAGGTACCGTTAATCTGGGAGAAATGTGGCTTTTCTGCCTACCCCCGGGAGTGAACCCGGACCACAAGGAGTTCGTCACCCGGCCACCGCGAAAGTCAGGTTTAACCAACTTTGCTAGAGAGCCGGCCCCTGGGACTCAAAGAGTTAAGTTTTTTCTTTTTTTTATTACTTACACTGGCTGGTAACAATTATTACAAATAATAAAATCATGAATAGTTAAAGTATTTGGATTGTTCTCTTAACCTTAACTTCTTTATTTTGCTTAAATATTAATTTGAATTTAAAACCAAAAGGCGAATTCATTCACTGAATGAATTAAAACAGTACCATCCATGCAGTTTAAGTACGCGGAGGTATGGCGGCGTTCAAAATCAGCTAGTCACAGAGTCATTCATACTTATCACACTTATGAGCTTCTACTTGTACCTATCCGATTCTGAAATCAATGACATTTGAGAAAACATTATATCATAAAATAATTTTGCAAAGTTACATATTTGAATACACGTTATGCTCCAAACGTTAGAATTACGTTAAATTGGGTTAAACTCAAACTGCTGTCAGTCCAGGGTTTGTCAAGTTTGTGTGTGATGTGTGAACTTCAATCGGTGAAAATACGATAATTTCATATTTTACAACAAACTATCAGGTGTTTTAATGCATTTCCCTATTCGTTTTAAAGCAAAAGTAATCTTCAGTAACGTAAATTAATAAGAATATAATCTTGTTAAGAATTGCATTTTTTCTTCCATTAAACTTACTTTTCACAAAATCTCTTCCCTATGGTAAGGATTTATTAATGAATCATGGCGTCTTACCGTGCAGGGGCTGTAACCCATGAAAACTTCGTCGTTTTTTAGTTTTTTTTTTAGTTTCGCTCATTAACTAGCAATTTTCTCAACAAAATTTTCTCAACAAACTGTACAACACAATTAAAGAAAGATGTATTACTGATAAACATATTTATGAAATTTCTGCATTTTATAAAAGTTGTGAAGAGGGAAAATAGAACATGTTGTGACCACTGGAAAGATCTGTGGAAGGAGGGATAGAGGAAGACAACGAGAGAAGATGCTTGACAGTCTTGTTGCATGGCATGGAGGTGTGTCGGCACACGAACTGATACATGCTGCAGGAGATCGCGGATTATGGAGAGGCATGATCACCCACGCCACTCGGCAAGGCACCTGATGATGATGATGAAGTTTCATATACATTTAAATGAAGCATGTATAAACAGAATCCAAAAGGAAATTTTGCGAATGTATCATACTTTTTTCCACACTAAGCAAATTTACAATGGGAATACAAGTGTTTAATTAAATAATGATATACCATATTATTCACGTAAACGAATGTCGTCCCCTTGTGAGATGCAATTTTTCATTATTTTGAAGCCCCCACCCCGGCTTTTTCTGGAGGCCGTAAAATAACCTAATGGTTAAACGCAGTTTCTGGGACCTCTCCACGGGTGATCCTCATCCACATAGTGGCACCTTGTATCATCGGATGTTTATCGCTCTGTGTGATGTCCTGGTGGGGTAAAATTTACTTACTACAATGATAGAACACTGAAATTATGTGAGAGAAAATGGGGGGGGGGGGGGGGGGAGACAGAGGAGATTCTTGACAACCTTTTTATTATTTCATGGAGAGGTGTTAGCTAATAAAGGGAGACATGCTGTTAATGATTGCAAGGTATAAAGAAGCTTGATCACCCAAGCCAGTTGATAGGGGTTTTTAATTATTTTAATCAAATGCATGGCTTTCCAGATTATTTTTAGTCCAATGCTCAGCAATTTTATACGTGTGTGTGTTTGTGTATATATATATTAATCACTCCCCCCCCCCTCCCCCAGCCCGTAATCCACACATGGATTACTTTACATTCTTCTTCTTCTTATATAGTTTGTTATCATAATCGACTTCATTGCATATTGAGCATTCCCATCGATCTCAGTACGAAGATCTTGGGCTTGATAAATTTAGGCAAGAAGAGGAGTGGGTCCAAGTGTCCGAGCAAGAATCAGATTTGTGTAGGGTTCTTATTACTTTCGTGAGGTCGTGAGTGCATGGACTGGCCAGCTGGTGCTGCAGAATCAGAAGTTCAACATATGATTCATGACAATTCCTGCCCAGGTGGTATTATTATTTGTACAGATGTCTGTGTTTAGAGGCAGACGAAATACACTGGAGTTTATCGCAAAAACGAATGGGCGTCGCTTAGTGCAGCAAAGCCTAGCATATTATATACAACGTCTAATTTGAGAATGGAGGTGGAGGCAGTAACTGCTGCCTTTCCGCTGGCTTGAGAATCATCTGTACACACATGCCATAAATGTAACTGACTCACAGAGCATGTTGAGAAAGATGCAGACACGCATGCTCCGGGCAGAGTGGCTAGCATCGTTTCAGCGGTTCCGGGTAGTTAGCGTTCTCTTGATTTTTGATCGAGGTTATGCGGCTGTGTTGGGAAACAAGAAGGCAGACAGACTCGCCGGTTCTGCACCAACTGGTGCTGAACTGATGTATGACTAGCTAGATGTTGTGAGTGCCCTTTTAGAGCGAGTGAACAGAGCGGAGGCACAACTAGATTATTAAGGTCTGAGGAGAATGGCATGACAAGGAGTTATCTGGGAATCTGGCCGACGCTCTAGGTAAAGGCGAGATGATATACAATCAGACAGTTACTGGGGCAATAGGACTTGGAGCTTTTCGCGTGCTGCTGAAGATTGGGTTGAAGATTGGGACGGAGCGCTTATGGGAGTGTCCCGATAGCTGTGATGTCGATAATTGATTTAACATTAAACGGCCAACACATCCGACTTCTGGCGGTATTTGTTGACTGGGTCTTCCGGGTTAGTTTAGCGGGATGTTGCAGTCTCCTTGTTGTGGGGTCATCTGTGTTTCCTAGGTCACAGGTAGGTGTAAAGTAGGTCATGGTTCAAACAACATCCCCGAAGGGAGAGCTGTAGGTTATAATTGTAACTAGATTTTTTGCGCCATTTGTTTTTAAATCTAGAAATCATGAGTTGTGAACCGTTTGGCTCATTACTACGGATATCGTAACCCTTCGGCCTTGATTCCATGATAGATACAAGAAATCTTGGAAATATGTGGCTTTTCTGCCTACCCTCGAGCGTGAACTCGGACCAAAGGGACTTTTTCCACCCGGTCGCAGCTGGTTTAACCAATAGCTAGCGCGCCGGGCATTTGCGCCATATAAAATGGCTATTATCATTGCACGCCCGCAGGAATCCAGAAAAGAACTCCTGCAGTGTTGATGTGATCAAACGACACAGACCCAAATACTGTCCCCACCAGCTACGAAGTCGTTACCGGCGAGCCAACTGGCGACCCGGTCGCCGGTGGCCCCCAATTCATCAATCTATTTATGAAAAAAAAAATCATCCACGTTCAACTTACTGTGAGCAGTATCGGTTATAACCATGATTTGGTCTTTTATGTTAGCTAAGAAATGTTAATTGCAGCAAAACTAGTCTTGGACTAGTGCTCTAGTACCTATTGAGGACTGGAGAGAATGCAGGGGCAGACCACTAGCATTCCCTACCATCCAAAGAGGCTCCCATAAATGCAGAGCCAATATATGGTGCTCTGGTACTAGGATCACCAAAGGACTCGTCCCGTTCCTGCTCATGACTGTTTAACCTCACTTTCGTTTTTAGAGCCTCTCATTCGTCACAGGCTGTCTTTAGAAACCAGTAGTAGGTAGCCTGCAGACCTAGGATTTCAATAAAAGTTGGAAAAAAAAAGTAAAGGTATCTTTTCCACGCCTTTAGGCGTATAGGGCTAGGTCTATATATTTTATAGACCAATCGGCACAAGATGGGTGATGTAGTCAGTATCACGCCGATCGCTTTTACTTCCCGGCACTGCACTCAGTACCCATTCAAGGCTAGTTCGACCTTGGAGTCAGGTTCATTTTTGACAAAAGTCCGGTTCCACCAGGAAGCGAACCCACGACCTTCTGATCTGCACGCGAGCGTCTAGCCGCTATGAGGATTTCCATATCCTACAGAAAATGAGTACTTTGCTTCTATTACAGCAGTGGACTTCCGTGTCCACTATAGTTTCTCATAACATTTCCTGCAAAAAATCCCTAGTGGCATCAACTGTGGCAGTATGCGAACAGATAAGTTTGCATATTCCCCCCCCCCCCCCCACGTCACGGTTTATGAACTCTGCATCTCTAGGGGCTATTAGCTCAGAGAACCCCTGACAGTTTTATTCTTCTTATACCTTCAGACGTCAATCTAGATATATTTATAGAAATAGCAGTCAATATGAAGTTGTTGACATCTCCACAGAGTTTGTCCTCCAATGAACGTGTGTCAGCTAGAATCATTTTCTCTGTTCTGCATGTGTTGGACACTCTTGCAGCAAATGTTTAGCCGTCATTGTCCTTACCACCGCCACAGTTACAATCACAGGTGTCTCCTCTCTAAAGCTTATTGAACAAGTGGGGTTTCAGCCTATTATGGTCTGTGCGGAGTCTAGAGATCACTTCTTGTTCTCTTCGGTCAAGTTGGTCGTATGCATCATTCTTTTTATGTCCTGGATGTTCAGAATCTCATGTTATTTCAGGCGACACTTTTTGATTTCTGACAGTTCATGGATTGCAGCTTTAAGGTCTGCTAGTTTTGTGTTGTTTTTGCAGATGCATATACGAAAAAACGGTCCTGAAACAAAGCCAACGTCTAGAAGTAGACAAATAACGAGAACTTTCCACTGGAGTTTAAGTCGATAGACGCAAAGAAGAAAAAAAGTCAACTGCTGTTAAGACGTCTTCGTTAGGCTTTTATGCGCATAATATTCTCATCATTGCTGATGGTTGAATTAAGAACCGACATCACAGCACCTGTAAAACTCAGATTGTAAGTTCTGGTTGTTCGTCCACTTCTGGATTTTTGTCATCTTTCAGAACTTGAGTTTTACATAAATGCCAGAGTAACATAAAAAATCTTACAAGATATCTTCTATACGTGGTTGAGATGGGACCCTCAGCCGCCCCACTCCATACAAATCTGTTTAGGAGGGGGCATCAAAGCACCTGAGCCTCGGATTCAGGCGCCCCTGCTTATCATCGATGACCAGTGTGTTTATGAAGCTACCAATGATTTTTGTGCAGCCCAGCATCAATTACAGAACTGCTTCTCTTTCAGTTTAAACTCTTCTTTACATTCACCGGCAGAAAGTTCTGGTTGTTCGTCCACTTCTGGACTCTAGTCCTATTTCATAGCCTGAGTTTTTCGTGCACATCCGTTTTTTCCACATCTGGCTTCTCTTCGACTAAAAGAAAAATAAAGGTCCCTTTCCCAGCCTTTAGGTGTATAGGGCATATAGGGCTAGACCTATATTTTTTAGTCTAATCGGCACAAGATTAGCATCACGCCGGCCGCCTTTACTTCTCGGAACTGCACCCGGTACCCAATCAAGGCTGGGTCGACCTGGGGCCAAGGTCATTTTTGAAAAAGTCCGGCTCCCCCAGGGAGTGAACCCACGACCTTCTGATCCTCACGCGAGCATCTAGCCACAACGCCACGGCCACTCCCTTCTCTTGGACTGAAATAGTAAAATGTGAGAGAATGTTCCTGCTAGCACATGGTTTTATCTTATATGGCTTGTTTTTCCTAAACAGAGCAGCTGCTCGCCAACAAGGCTTTGGATTGATCAACTTCAACCACCTACTAAGACTGAAATGGTTTGGCCATTTAATAAGAATGAATCCAATGATGCCAACAACGACAGCATACACCATGAAAGTAGAATTACCAAGAAATAGAAGACGATCAAGAAGAAGATGGACTGAAGGAGTCACTGATAACCTGAGACTCCACAACATCACAGCATACCAGGCAACCAAGTGTGCCCTGGCTAGGAAACTCAGCGTCTGCCAACCTGTACTCCTAGTGGCAGGAAACTGAATATGGACAAAAGGGGAAAAAACATTTACCTCCCATTAGGAAAGTGTGTATATTTTGGTACCACATACTGGTCTCTCTCTTTTTTTTTTTAATGCCTGGATATACTGCAGAACCAAACGATACATGGGTATCTGGATACAAGTTTTTCAGGATAGAAGGTCAGGCTCACCAACTTTTTTGCTCCAGAATAGAAGGCGAAATCCAGAATGAGAGCTGGAGAAACGAGAACTCTTGGTGTTACTTTACAGCATCTTGGTAACTTTGAAAAGGGTAGCATCGTGGTCTGAAATAACTGTTTTCCACTGCCAGCAAGTATTTTAAAAAAAAGCA
This sequence comes from Candidula unifasciata, assembly GCA_905116865.2. Lineage (NCBI taxonomy): Eukaryota > Metazoa > Mollusca > Gastropoda > Stylommatophora > Geomitridae > Candidula > Candidula unifasciata. Next base: position 614,312 of record CAJHNH020000347.1, read on the forward strand.
GTGCCCCACATTTCCACCGTTAATGAAATGAAAAACATTGTGAAAATAATAGGCTGATTTTTGGAGGGCTGGAAAGAATTAAGATTGTTTATATTAATATTATTGGGGAAAATAGTTTCAGGATACAAATTATTTACCATATGAGCTCAGTCATGGAATGGATTAAGTTTGAATCCAGATACAGTTGTATTCAAACCCAACATGTGAAGTTGCACAGATTGGAACAAAATATTAGTCTTCCATTTGTGACTGCTCGGATACACGGTAACCAAACATTAACTTCCAAATGTGAATGTTGGAAGCTGCCGTGGTGTAGTGGCTAGAAACTCCCTTGCGGATCGAAAGATCATGGGTTCAGGTCGTGACAAAGCCAAACTTTTTGAGAAAAAAAACCTTGGCTCCCAGGACGACTCAACCTCAAAGAGTACCAGGTAAAGTCCTGGGAAGTAAAGGTGGCTGGCGTGATGTTGACAACATCAACCACCAAGTGCCGACTAGTCTGTAAAATATAGATCTAGCTCTATATGGCCAGAGTTGTCAAAAATGGTCCTTCACTTGACCTTTTTAATGTGAATGTTTGGATATTTCTGTCTCAATTATTGGCTTTTGATTACGAATGCTGGGACACTCAGAACCAAAGTTGAAAAAAGACAAGATGGCCACCAAAAGCAATTGCTCCCATACAGGAATACCAACCACCTCCGAATGGCGCCCGTGCGAGTCTCTCTTCTTTTTTTTTTCCAGCATTCTGAGCCCTTGAGGTTCATTGCTGAAGATATCATCCGCCTCCCCTCATCTCTGGTTGGCCTTCTCTTTCCAGTTTGTGAGACCAAGTATTTGTAGGTCTGTCTGGACATTGTCTCCCTGTCGTCTTTTGGTCAGCCTTGTGGTTTACGACCATGCAGCTCCCTTGTGTATACAGTTTTTATTTCTCTGTCATCTGACATTCTTTCAATATGCTCCAGCCATTTCAGTCTATTAACTCGCATGATGCGGGTGATCAAAGGCGATTTAAACAGATTATGTATTTCGTTGTTGCTTCTCACTCTCCATTCCCTGGTGTTTGCATCTTTGTTAGGTCCAAAGATTCATTGAAACACTCTGTTTTAGAAAATTTGTAATAAGGTCTCTTTTATTTGTGCTACAAGTTTCACAGCCAAATAAAACTATTGTTATTATCAACTTTTTATATATTTTGATCTCGGTGTTGGGAGATAGAGACTTTGACTTTAGCAGATGTTGAAAGGCCAGTATCTCGCTGCATTAAAAAAATTTACTTCGACACATGACTAACTATACACCCTATAATACAACAATGACCCCTCAGGAGTCTAAAAAACACCCGTACTCGTAACTGGATAGTGGGAACTGAAACTGAACCTACATACAACCCAAAACTGTGTGTGTGTTCCTGGTCCCATAGGGAGAGGGATGGGGGGGGGGGGGGGGGGTGTGTGACAGACCCCCTGCCACTCAACATGTATGTCATATATGTCATTAGGGATATATTGAAATCAGATGTGCTGGGCTGAAAGGTGCAGATATTGCAGCCTAGCTGTAAACTACAATACAACTTGTACTAGCCATGCAACCTTAAAGCTGATGACCCCACCCCTCTCCATTGCCAATCACTGCCTGTATTTATCTAAAACTTCTGCAGTGTAGGCATGGAAGCTATAGACCAGTGGTTCTCAACCTCCCCAATACAAGCGACCCTTTAGAACAGTTCCTCATGCAGTGGTGACCCCCAAACATACAATTATTTTCGTTGCTACTTCATAACTTCAGTTTTATGTCTTAGGTGACCCCTGTGAAAGGGTCGTGACCCATAGGTTGAGAACTGCTGCCACAGACTATGCAGGTGAAAATTAAATTTTTTTTTCCCCGGACAGAAAAAAAATCTCCTGACTTTACTGTGGATCTGAACCTAGGTCGCCAGCATGAGAGCCCAGCACTTCTTCTGTAAGCTGCTCTCTGTCCTATACCACCCTAAAAGTAGCATATACAGACAGCAAACTTTTAAAATGTCCCAATACAGCGGTTTTCAACAGTAAATGCATTTTTACATCAGAACCAACTACTGATCTCCTAACATCTCTTGGATTACAACACAACTGCCATACAGGCAACAGAAAAAAAGAATATAACAATTCTGAAAACCTGATTTATTACAAGATGTTTACACAGAAAAAAAAAGTGAAGGCTCATAGAACAGAGGCAATTAAATCAACAACATCTGGGCCTCTTCTCTGAGTTGCTAACTACGTTGTTGCCAAATTAGCTTGGGAAAAAAACATTTCTCTGAAACTGTAATGTCTTTTAATGGCTGTAGACATTAAAGAAACAATTTTACATAGTACTGTGTACATTATCTATCTAGTACACACACCACACACAATATCCATCAATATCTCTCTTTCACTCACTTACATGAAGTACTGTGTCAGAATAAATAAATAAGAGAGTGCAAAAAATGGACAACAACAACAAAGGAAAATTAGCTTCTTTAAGAACCACATTTTTGAAGTAAGCAATTCCTCTGTATTTACAGAAAGCATAAGGTCTGCTTCCTTACAATGATCAAGTGCCCAGAAAAATGCAAAGTAATTACCTAATCTTGCAGATGCTATCTAATCATGTGGAGTTAAAATGTAAATGTTATCTCTAATTAAAAAAAACTAACACTTAAGTATGTAAGAGGATAGATATTTCTTGTAATAAGGCACCAGTCATACTAAAGACCAGGGAAGTTTCTAATGAGAGTGGTACATTTCAAGAAACAGCAAAACCTCATTAGCACAAACTCGTTTAAGCAGAACACTCATTTTAACATGAACAAAAGCTTGGTCCTGGCAGCGATGTATTCTTCTTTGCATTTACTGGCTGTAAACTCCGGTGGAAAGTTCAGGATGTTCGTCCACCTCCAGACTTTAATCTTGTTAAAAAACTTGAGTGCTGAGTGCACATCTATTTTACAAATCTGAAATATCTGCATACAGACTGTTGGTTTCTTGCCTCTCTACATTAAAGGAAGCCCCCATTTAGTTGACTCTTACAACATACTTGTGGGGGAAGCAGAGGTTCTGTTCTTGTTTTCCCAACAAAGGGACCCCCAGGAACCCACACAGAGAGGATGTACTGTTATTAGTCCCTTCTTCCCAGTTTGAAAACATTTTAACATGAACTCAATTTTCGGTCTCTTAGAATTTGTGTTAATGTGGTTTTACTGTCAATGATGAACTTAATGCACACATTCATAATGCATTCAAATAATGTGCAGAGAACATGGGGAAGTAAAAGCCCTAAAGAAAACACCTGGTATATTAATAAGAAAACAAGCAGAGATACAGGTAACTAAGTTACGTAAAAGACCCTTTTCCCACCAGTCGCATATGGTGCTTTGTCCATACTTGTATTGACCAACTGGCACTAGAGTTATGTGGTCAACAGAAAGCCAGCCATTTTACTTCCCATAATATTTCCTGCTGCCCATTACAGGCTGGATTATCTTGAGATTCCAGGAAATGTTTATAAAAATGTGTCTCTATGTAGATTTAAGCCCTGCAGGTAAACACATGGAGGGAAACAAGATGAAAAGATTTAACAACAACAATACCTGGCTTACAACAGACACATCAAACATATTAAAAAAAAATATTTTTTTAGTACCTGCTGAAGTTAACAACAACAACAAAGCAGGTTTCTAAAATGACAGAAAATCACCATCAATTTCCCCTTTTGTGGTTAAACTTTGTGAGAGGGAACGGTTTGTGATTCATTTCTCGATCGCTAGAATTGGCTCCTGCCATTCCATGTGAACGTGGTGACAAACTCGAACAATCACACTTTGAAATAAATAAAAAGATATTTAAGCATCAATATCTGGCGGCTATTACCAATTCCTGTAGTCGGAATTAATTATATTTTAATAGAAAACCTCTGAGGTTGTCTTGCTTAAAATATATGCACAATGATCTGCGATAAATAACACTGGCAAATATCAAAGGAAAATTTATGTTTAATAACAGCAATCTTCACCATAAAAAATTAGATATAAATACAGTGAACTTTTTCATGATTTCATTAGCTGAGAAAAACATAAGACAGAGAAAGAAGAATAAAAAAAAAAGTGAAGAGACATTACAATGATTATCTGGCAAAGAGCAACCATTCTTTTGTTTTGAAAGTATAATCACAACTATTACAATGCTGAGGTATACAGAAAAATCTGGTTGATGCACTTAATCTGCTTAGCATAAAATGTGTCAGCTTAATTTTCTGGAGCAAAATAATTGTGTGGGGTGGGGGGGGGGTGCGGGGGGGGGGGGGGGGGGGGGAATCTCTTTCTTGAGAAGGGGTTAAAAAGTGTCTTTCCCATCATTTATGATTAATTCTTAATACCCGGCAAAAGTTATAGGAAATTAGGGCCCTCATTCAGGTGCATCAAAAGTCAAGGTACACTTGTTCCTGCTTCCCATGTAGGTTCCGGGACAGGTGGGGGAAAACAAGTAAGAGGCGACTAATTGGGGGGGGGGGGGGGGGGGAGAATGAGGGATAATAATGCATTGATCTGTAAAACAGATGTACACACAAAACTCAGGTCACGGAACAAAGCCGAAATCTAGAAATGGTCGGACAACCAGGTCTTTCTACCAGAGTTTACAGCCGGTGAACGCAAACAACAAATAAACATGTTCCTGCGAAAAGGCACCCTTGTCATCTGGAGATAACAGTAGGTTACTTTTCAAGATTTAAAATCCAAAAGCTGTCTTTCAGAAAATATGTTTCAACACCCCAGTACTGATTTAATATTACTTACAAAAAACATAATATACATTGATTTATCATAAATAATACACGCACGAACAGATAGTTGACTCATTTGAAAAATGACAGTAGTGGTCTGTAAATCGACCAGGTGGGATTAACTTTCACAATCAAATGGTTCTAGAAAGGGTTGGCTTAGGCCCATAAATGAGCACCATAAATGTTCTCAATAGGCAGGCAGTGTGAAATTGAACACGACCCCCACTGAGTGCCCCTTTGTCTGAAACATATAAGGAAGATAAGGCCAAACACATATTCCGGACACTGATAGCATGTAAAAACAGCTTTACCCATCTATCTTTTTTCTTTGTTTGAATACTTTATTTCTTGCATCTATGTTTAGTGAGCTGGCCTAACTTCAGTAACAAAAAGTTCATTTTCAGTAACAATTCAAGTGCTCTGATCATCAGTTTCTTAAGATCCATGCCGCTGTATCTTCTTCTTCTTTTGTCGTCTCACTGATACAAGGCTGAAGCCCGGTATCGTGTTTTTCTGTATTTGTCTTGCGCTTCTTGAGTGCGGATTTATTCATATTTTTGTAGGTTTCATCTACAACATTTATCTATCTCTTTCTTGGTCTTTCTCTTGCCCTCCTCCCAGATGTTCTACTGTAAATAGTCTCACATGCAATCTGGTCTGGCTGCATTCTTACTAGATGGCTGAACCATGCAGCCTTACAAAGTCCTTATTTAAATATTTGCTACTACCACTAAGATCTGTACACAGGATCACACCCCCCCCCTCCTATGCTCACCCCTGATGGTCGTCCTATTCGTCCAGGCCTTGTCCTTTCAAGAGGCTGACTGCCAAGACGGCCTGGTATGGGTCCAACGCTCCAGCACCATTTTTTTTTCAGGGCTGGTTGATTTGGTAGGGAAGTTGTTACACACTTGTTGGAGGGTTCTGACTCCCATGGAAATCAAATGAAAGCAATGCTAGTAGATCTAGGGGATTCAGATGGGTTACCATGGATATATCAAAAACATATAAACGTGAGGAGAAACTTATAGAATCATTTACAGTCACAAAAGTAATTTACAACATTGTGTTCAAGGGCAGGTAAACAAGTTCCACACATCTTTAATAGATACTAATGAAAGAAAAACTGCCTTAACTGCCAGGATGTAACCTCTTTTATAACAGTGTAGGACAGGTAAGGATTTAGGCTCGCACGGCTGGTGCAGTCACTAAAAACTGTGCAGGTTAACAATTTTTTTTTTGATGTCAACTAAAAATTAAAACGTACACACACACACACATAATACCTTACCAAGATAGCAAACATGGGTCTCTCAAATAAAAGCCCATTGTTCTTAATTATTTGGCCAGCCGGTTCTCTAAGACAGACACTAACGCACATTCTTCCCCATAAAAACCTGAACTTCTCCAACTCACCCACCAACTATTTACAATGTAGTTCTCTAAAATTTATGACAGGTGAGTAGTCCAAAAGACAAAATTCTAAATACTGTTACAATACTATTATGCAGAAAAAAATGTACATTACCTTTTGCTTACAATAATTATTATTCTGCATAACACAATTTTGCCTGATAAAAAAAAATTAAATATAAATAATCGCCAAACTCTTGCCACATACACAAAAAATGCATAACCATAAATTTACATCTGGTTCATAGCCACTCAAAAACTAAAAGGGTAATATTTACAGCAAACACAAGCCAAACAAACACGTAAACATATAAAGGCTTTCCGAATATTCACGAGCCACCGTAATGTGTATGTACCTGCTCTCAGCCACACAAATGTACACTTACACACTTAACACACACAAAGTCTGAAACATGGAGGGAAAAAAATAAAATCAACACTCAGAGAAGTGTATCACATGAACGTACATCCAGTGCTAAATGAATCATGAATATACTTTTTGTAAATTATCACACGACGGCGTGGCCATATCCACCGCCTTCTGGTATAACTTGGCATCTCCGTAATTCCTTGCTCTCCACATCATATTTTCTTCTGCAGAAAACAGAAACAGAAAAACCTAAGTATATGTGAAGTCAATAATTAAAAGAAAAATCATACGCTGTCTCCACAATGAAGGCTGGCCACAGTGCACATACTCCTGACACAACAAAGGCTGGCCAAAGTGCACATACTCCTGACACAACAAAGGCTAGCCACAGTGCACATACTCCTGACACAACAGAGGCTGGCCACAGTGCACATTCTCCTGACACAACAAAGGCTGGCCACAGTGCACATTCTCCTGACACAACAAAGGCTGGCCAAAGTGCACAATACTCCTGACACAACAAAGGCTGGCCACAGTGCACGTTTTCCTGACACAACAAAGGCTGGCCACAGTGCACATTCTCCGGACACAACGAAGGCTGGCAACAGTGCACATACTCCTGACACAACAAAAGCTGGCCACAGTGCACAAACTCCTGACACAACAAAGGCTGACCACAGTGCACATTCTTCTGACACAAAGGCTGGTCACAGTGCACATTCTCCTGACACAACAAAGGCACATACAACACAGTGCACATACTCCTGACACAACAAAGGCTGGCCAGTACACATGCACATTCTCCTGACACAAAGGCTGGCCACAGTGCATATTTCCCTGACACAAAGGCTGGCCAAAGTGCACATTCTCCTGACACAACAAAGGCTGGCCACAGTGCACATACTCCTGACACAACAGAGGCTGGCCAAAGTGCACATTCTCCTGACACAACAAAGGCTATCTACAGTGCACATACTCCTGACACAACAGAGGCTGGCCAAAGTGCACATTCTCCTGATTTGGGGAATATTACATGGTGAGGCCCTAATCACTTTCATAGTGTGACTTCTGCCTTCTATCCTCTAATGGAGCATAGGCCCTCAACCAACTCATTCCATCCTTCGCTATTGCATTCAGCCCACTCCATGTTCTACCAATCTTTTTAGCTTCCCTCTCTAGCTCCCATCTACCTGCTTTTCTGGGTTCCAGTGCAATGACATTCTAGTTATAGTATCCTCAAGTTTTCTCAACATGTATCCTATCCAACGACAGCTTCTTTTCTTAACTTCTTGGTCAAGTGGAACTCGACACTCATACTACTGTAAAAAAATCCACAAGAATGTTTCCCTTCTCATGGAGGTAAACTTAACCCTAGTCCTTAAGGATCATAAAAGTGATAAAGCAGTGGTCTCCAACCTGGAAAGGGGGAGGGGGGAGGGAACACGGATGTTCTAAGTAGGATGCCAAGCAATTTTTAGATTCAGCTCATTTGTACTTGTAATAAATCGGATTTTCAGCTTCAACAGTCATAAAAACAGCGTTGCCAGCTTGATTTGGAGAGTGGTCTCCATTGTGTCTTGTCCAACTTCAGATAAAATACAGTAGGTATCATGAAGATAAAACAGTGTCAACCATCACACTAATATTTGCATATTAGTTGTTGGTGATTGTTTCTTTTGTTATTTGACACTTTGATTTAGGTCAATGTTTCTCCAAGTTCTTTTTAATGGTGTTTGGGAGTTCTCCTTTCGCCCTCCTCTTTTATATCCCATTATGTTATGTTGGAGGTGGGAAACGTCTGGACTTTAGAAAAACTGCTTTACAGATCTGGCTTATTTTTATGCAAATTGTTGGTTCCTGCCTCTCAGGCAGATGCATTCTTTTTAAGGAATCAAAGAGCAGAAAGAACAAAAATAAGGACATTCTTCAGGATCTGAACACAGACAGTATCTTTTCATGGGCGCTGAAATACAACTGCATCCTAGGGATGTGAAAGTGGACTATTTTACTAGCACTAAACAAAACCTTACGGTTAATCTTAATGGTTACAGGACAATTCTTAAAGCATCAAGGACCAGGAAGGGTTCTATTCAGGTTTTTCACCCCACCTCCTCTGGCATAAGATTCCATAGGAAATCCCCCCCGCGACTGACCTATAATCCAGGGGTGTCATGTGTGCCTCGTTCTGAATGGCACATCCACTGCCAACGAGGGTAAAAATACAGCAACATTACCGATTCGATACTCATGAAGTGTCGTGCCTTCGGCTCTTCCTGTTACAGTACTTCTTTACACACAGGCGCCTGAGACCTACTCATAACAACAACACATTCAATAAACATTGCTCATCCACACAAAAGAAGAAAGCTGCTTAAGCTGCACACTTTCATTTGGGAGACAGTGTGTCGACCAGGTGAAATAAAGCCTAGACATTTGTCGGCATGCTGTATATACATAGACACACTGAGCGAAAGCAGGTCATAACACCCTTAGACTGTAAAACAGTCCTGGGGAAATCTTAAGCGGGACGAGATGGGGTGAAACTCCTGAACAGAACCCCAAGAAGAGCAAACATACTAAAATTCTTTATGATCTGAACACAGTGAAGGAACTGGCTCACAGTCCTGGTTGTTCATCCACTTCTGGACTTTGGTTTTCCAGAACTTAAGTTTTTGTGTGCAAACACATTTTACAGATGTGACATTCACTTGCAGACTGGTTTCCTAATTAGTTGCCTTTTATGACAAGGTTATTAGGGGAACAGCTGGTCTATTCTTTTACCTAATCATGGAGCCCCTGAACCCATATAGGAAATATGCAGAAAATAATAATAAAGAGTATAGTTCTCAGGAAAGAGGTAGGGATTGACCAGACACTGGGTACATTGGAAGGGTACCCTTGACACGGATGATTTCAAATCGACTGCGGGGCTTTCCATCATGCCCTGGTCAGAGCAATGTCTTGCAAAAGACCTGATGAAGAAGACATAAGATTACACCAAGATAAACACACCTAACGGCAGAGGACAAGTCAAAGGAAAAACATGATTAGGGAACTTACTGTAATTTCTTTCCCTAAAACAGTTGGTTCGTAGCTGCCCAATGTATTCTTCCTCTACTGCTCTTTCTATCCTCCGCAAGTCTGACGCAAATTCAACATGAAAATCATCCTTCACGTAGTACGTCAAATGCATAGACGAGGTCTTTCTTTCCACTCTGTACTTACTGAATATAAAATATACACATATAAAACAGCTTTATAAAAACAGAAAAATGTATTCACCTTTTATCATAGTTAGGTTAATATACTAGTGTGAAGAACCACTAGACTTCATTTTAATTCGAAAATTCCAAGAAGTAAAGAGAACTTGCACTGCGATACAGAGTCAAACGAATAAACACAACCCAAAGACATGAGAAAAGAATCACAAAATAAAGTGACAAAAAATGGGGAGGACATGGAGTGAGCTGCACCTGTTAGCAAAGGATAGCATGGAAAGATTTGGCACATATTCAGCTTTAATTCATAACAATGATCCCCCCCAAAAAAAAAGTGTTACAAGATGGAGAGCTTGGGATTTAAGTCCGGTAGAAATTCGTAACTGGATACAGTACTCTAAAAGTAAATAAAGCAGGAGGGTGTCAAGGTTTAAACAAAAGAAATAAACATCATGGCATTAAGGCAATAACCCATAAGTGCTCAGTTCTACTGTTAACTCAAGCCTGAGTCCAAAGAATCTCAGCGCAGTGGAAAAACTCTGTAGCACTGGCCAGGATCCTGAAATACTTGGGTAGATTTTTCTCTCTAAATTTGGCAGCGCCGTTAGGCTACTCTTTTGGATTTCTAACTGCTAAGGGATTTAAAGCCAGAAATAAGGTCTTCAATTCCTGTGTGATCCCAGTGCTAACTTATGGTTGTGAGAGTTGGAAATCATCAGTATCAATCGATAAGAAACTAGTCGCTTTCGAGAATAGATGCCTCCGAAAGCTATTGAATGTTCACTGGTCGGACTTTAGGTCCAATACATCTATAAGACAGGAAACAAAACAAAAATATGTGTCTGATTTTATTAGAATGCGTCGCTGGAATCACATCGGTCACGTACTCAGAATGGACATTCAGAGACTTCCCCACCAAGCCTTCATATGGTCACCAGAGGGTAAAAGAAAACAGGGAAGACCAAAAGAAACTCTCCGTAGAACCATCACAAGAGAGAGCTCAACCATAGGTCTCAGTCGCACTCAAGACCTACATCAAGTGGCAACGAACCGACAGACGTGGAAAGCTATGACCTCTGCCCTATGCGCCATCTTTGGCACAAGAGGAATAACTAACTAACTAAGGGATTTAAAAAAAATATGTGCAACAATACACATGGGCATCCGATTTTACTACCAAGAGACGAGGGGAAATTACCAGAAGTCCATTTGAAAAAAAGTCTCAGAGTTCACCGGGGCCTGAACTCGGGACCTCCAGCATTTGAGGTGGACGCCATGCATGGAGACCATGCAGAGTGTCAAACATTAGGCAAGTCATCAATGAGGTCAAAGGTGGGATGCAGAGATGCATCACCACTAGCAGTGGTGTACCAGAACCAGGGATCAATTCCTATCTGAATCTCTACATAGTCATTCTATTAAGTGGTTCCCCACTGGGAGCATGGCCAATGCAGACAGGATCAGCATTTCCTTCAAAGACAGAGCACATGCACTTGACAGGCAAGCAACCTATTTGCATACAATAACCTGGACCTGGAAAACATACGTGCATGCAGGACTCAAGTCCTGAAACAAGACCATAGTCCAGAGACAGATGACAACCCTGGACCTTCTGCCAGAAAAGCAGCAAATCAGGTACCTTGCCGACTGGCGTATGCGATCATGCCTCTCTACAATCTGCGATCTCCTGTTGATACACCTCCATGCCATGCAACAAGACTGTAAAGAATCTTCTCTCGTTGTCTTCCTCTATCCCTCCTTCCACAGACCTTTCCAGTGGTCCCAACATGTTTTATTTCCTCTCTTCTCATAACATGGCTGCAAAATGATGACGGTCTCCTTCTGACGTCTGTGATAAGTTGTCTTCAGGCTCCCACCTCCTTCAAAACCTCTTGGTTGCTCTTTTTGAAACAACCAACAAATACTGAAGAAATCAAGGGTCTTTGAGGTGAGATCACCAGGTACCATTCTAACTGACAGTTCCTTTCTCAGCTGAATTTATCCCATCCAGCACCTTTACTGATTCACTGTTTATGATTCTGTCGTACCACATTTGCCTTTCTAGTCTGCACAGGCATTGATTAATGAATATTTGTAGTTTTATTAGTAACTGTTTGCTGCCCTCCAAACTTATGCTCCACACAGAAGTGTTGATCTCATGTAAGTTTACATTCTGAGTGTCGACACATAGAGCCATAATTCTGGTACCTCTTTAATGAGGTTGGACTTTTAACTCCAGTAATAATTCAGGTACATACGAGGAGTTGACCTGAGTACTGGTAGACACATAATGAACGTCAACAGGTACAATAGCATATGTCTTGCAGATTCTGCTCATGAAAATGATCTAGGAAAACAAAAGACATGATAATTTCCCAATACACATATAAACACTTACTCTGTTTTCTGTAAACTGAAGACTGGATCACTAACAAGGAAACTGCTCAACATCGACAGGACAACTAGCAACAGGATAGGGGCTAGCTGGAAAAACAAGGTCAGGCCACTCTGCAAAGACAGTAAAACAAACATAGCTAGAATTGTATGACTGATAAAATCATAACAATTTTACTAAGTACACTTCTTCCATTATCTTCCAACATAGCACTGTTACTCAAGCAACATATAACAAGGCTTTTTGTAGACATTTGTATCTTCTTCTTCATGTTCACCAGCTGTAACTCTGGCAGAAAGTTCTGGTTGTTCGCCCACTTCTGGACTCTGGTCCTGTCCCAGAACTTGAATTTTGTGTGCACATCCAGTTTACAGATTCAGCTTATTTGTATTCAGACTGTTGGTTCCTCACCTCTCAGGCAGATGCCCGCCAACTTTAAAGAAATCCCCCATTTAGTCTACTCTTATGACATGCTTCTTACGGAGACAGTAGATCTAACCACCTCCCCCCCCCCCCCCCCCCTGATGGGAGTCCTAGAACCCACACGGAAAAACCTTCCTAATTAGTCAACTCCTACTACATGCTTGTTGGCGTGGGGGGTGAGAATACAACCTAGTGTCCAGACATTACATAAGATCCAGACACACACACTGACAGTTACACTGATGCTGGACATACACAACTGTTGTAAATATGCAAGTTATACCTCCACTACTGTAATTATGCTAAGTCTACCAAGTGTTAGGGTTAGGATTACCTGTGTTCCTAATATAATGTTACACATATCTCTGTGATGAATGTAATATTAGAAGTACTTCTGTGACAAGTGTAATGTCAGACACACACCTGTGACAAGTGTAATGTCAGACATACCCCTGTGACAAGTGTAATGTTAGACATACCCCTGTGACAAGTATAATGTCAGACATACCCCTGTGACAAGTGTAATGTCAGACATACTCCTGTGACAAGTGTAATGTCAGACATACCCCTGTGACAAGTGTAATGTCAGACATACCCCTGTGACAAGTGTAATGTCAGACATACCCATGTGACAAGCATAATGTCAGACATACCCCTGTGACAAGTGTAATGTCAGACATACCCCTGTGACAAGTGTAATGTCAGACATACCCCTGTGACAAGTGTAATGTCAGACATACCCCTGTGACAAGTGTAATGTTAGATTTACCTCTGACTGTTGAGGTTCCCTGTAGGTGAAGAATGTTCTCCTGGCATGATGTTGATGGTGTCTGTGTACATTACCTTAGAAAATAAATAAAACAAGTTACTTACATTCAGTACTAGACAGGCAGCTGTCATTTCTCTGCACACTAACATGTGTTCCTTATAAAACATGGGGAAACAAATAGGGAGGGAGGGTGGCTTGGCTCCTTTAGGAAGCATGTCATAAAGGACGACCAGTTAGGGATTTGCTGAAGTTAGATGTGTTAGGCCAAAAGGAGATGAGTGATCACAGAACAAAACAGAACTTTCTTTGCAGTAAAAAAAAAAAAAAAAAAAAAAAATCCAATTTACAAAGGTATGTAAGAAAATCATTTCTCTTTTCTGTAGGAAAAAAAATCATATCCCGCTTTTTAGAGTGACTCTAAATCCTTAGACTATTCTTCTCTACATTGCTTCAAAAAGTGGTAAATACAAGCAGCAAAGACTGACATAAGAACGTATCATGTGACTTGAAAATAAGTTAAATTAAAGTGAAACTACTAAAACTACTAGTTTCAGTCAAGATTGTTTGAGTACAAAAGAAATGTCATAGGAAAAAAGACTTTATAAGCACTAGTGTAGCCATGTTTATCAATAATCAAAATATTACACAGGTCATAAATGCCACAATGGAGAAGAAAAACAGAAAGGTTTACAAAATTAGGTATGAATAAATATTGTAAATAAGTTATCATTTGGTTTATCTTTATGGCACTCCGGACACGTCCATAGGTGATCAGATTTTCCCTTTCAACATACACATCAGCGTCCCGCGGTTGACAGTCCTAATCCCATGTTGGTTGACAAGACTTCTAGTGTATCTGGTGTGAATCTCATGCCTGGCTGTGCTGATCTTTGTTCCCAATTCTTGCACTCTTAGCAAATATGTGGAAGTCTTGCTCCCAAAATCCTCCGAACGTCCCATCTTTCTAATGGCGTTAACAATGTCGGCACGATCCATAGGCCGGCCCTCTGTAACTAAGGTAGAGCTGGCTAATCTATAGACCCTTTCATTGCCAAAAACACCCCCATGCCCTGGCACAAAGATGAAGGTAACTCCATGCACAGTGGAGTTTTGCAATGAATTGATCCACTGTCTGCGTACAAAGCCTGCCTCGACCTGCCGGATCATACTATTGTGCATGAGTGTTTATATGTGTGTGCAACTCTTTTAGCTTCTGCCAAAATATTGGCACTAACAATTGCCTTCTCATTTTTGGGGTCTGCTTTTATTTCCTGACTGTGAATTCCAAAACAAAAAATTCTAGATATACCGTCACTAGGTTTTTGTCAATGTTACTGGTTAGAAATAAATCCAGACACTTGTGGGGACTAAACTCCAACGACTGTCTCAGTGGGCAAGTATATGCAGACATTGTGGCATCCATTATGTGTAGCTTTCTTCTAAATAAAAGCTTGCCATTAAAATGTAGTTTTAAAAAACTGACAACTAAGTACTGAAATAAAGTACTTAAAAAAAAATTACTTACAAAGGAACAATGGAGGTGGGACTTTTTTTAAACAAAAGGAAGGTAGCTTTAAAAGAGTTAATATATTATAATACATTAAACACCTTGTGTTATCAGGACTCTCACAGAAAAATGATAAAAGCAATGTCCAATTTTTATTATTTCCTCACTATAATCTGATACAGTTTTTCATTAACATGTTGTCTCCAAAAGTGAGGTTGGATGTACTGCTGTCTTCGCAAGAATATTGTGTGGTGAGGTCATTATCCTTTCCACCGCACGACTCTCGTACCACTGTCTTGAAAGTCTAAAGTCTTACCTGATGTGAAACCACCACCACCAAAAAACATGTTGAACAATTCCTCCGGCGAAATGTCGCCTGCAAAACAATCACAAATTTGTGTTAATTTTCTATAAAGGGGTTTATTAATTAACAGTGAGTGAATATATTCAAAAGTTCAATTCTTATAGTGTGATCTGTCTCTATTTTGGATGAACCCATTGCAAAAATGATAAACTGAAGATCAATGACTCACTATCTATCTATCTATTGTCTTCTTCACTTTTACCGGGTTGCAGCCCAGTGTCGTGGTTTAAAATATTTGTTTTGTGCTTCTCGCGTGATTTGAGTGACAGTATTCTGGATCTTCTGGCCGTATTCAGCTACTCCATCTATCCATTTTTCCTGGGTCTTCCTCTGGCCTTTCTTCCCGATGTTCTACTGTAAAAGGCCTTATAGGCAATCTGATCAAGTTGCATTCTTACTAAATGGCCAAACCACTTCATTCTCTGTCTTTCAATATGTTCCATGCATGCTCTTGTTCCAACTTTGTCTCTAATGCTGACGTTTGTGACTCTGTCTCTTCGTGTATTGTTGGTGACTCTTCGGGGACATCGCATTTTACACGTAGTTATTTTTTGCATATGTGATTTGTTCATTGTCCACGTCTGGCACTGATAACATAACGTAGGGATGAAAATGCTGTTGATCATCCATTGCTTGGCTGGTAACGAGATCTTTGGATGACAAAGAAGTGGTGCCAGTTGGTAGTTGACTGTGAGAATAAAATCTATCTGTGATGCTTGGTTAATATTATTCAATTTATACCAGGTCAATATCTTGCTTCTCTTATGTTGGTATAGCGTGTTGCTGATAATTAGTTCATGCTCTGCACATACACTGAGTAATTGTTCTCCATTGTTGTTACATTTATTTTCTTTGTCACTAAATGGTCCCATATATGTGGACCATGGAGGTCGACGTTCTCCCACATGTCCGTTGAAATCTCCCATCACATACAAGCCATCAGTGTCTGTAACTTTACTAATGGTTTCACTAAGTTGGTCAAAAAATTCCGTTTTCTCTTCTTCAGTGTAAGTGTCGTTGCAAGGAGCATATACTTGAATATACGATACTCTTCTTTTACCTGCAGCCAGTCTGATACTTATGATTCTCTCTGACACGAATTCTGAATCTAGTAAATATTTTGCTGTTTCTGGAGCAATGATAAAACCCACTCCATGTTTATTAGTTTCTTGTGGTTGAGTCCCTTTCCAAATCAGAACAAAGTTCTTATGAATTTTCTGGACGCCTTGAGCTTTTCTTCTGATATCAGCGATTCCCAAAACTTTGACTTTACTCTTAATCATAAATTTAACCAATTCAGCCACTTTATCTCCCATACCACAAATGTTCCATGTAGCCATCTTAAAAACTGTCGTGCCGGATCTGTCTATCTTGGCCGGTGTTTCTTTCATGACTCTGTCTTGTGTGTGGCGGTTTGAAGCGCTGGTGTAATCGGGCTTTTTCTTCAAAATACACCATAAATCTTGAGCAATGGTGCTTGAACAAACAAATCCCCTACCGGCTTGTTGGGCCTGTCGTTGGATCATCCTTGTTTCAACAATAATTTGATGAACTACCTGACAAATACACTCATATCGGCAGTCCCCCGAACATGGACAACACATCCTGCGAACCGTGTACAACAGCCCTGACTGTCTTAACTCTCTACACACACTGACTTTTTGCCTACAACAAGTAGCTTTATAAGGCTTACACACATAAGAGTATATAAAAGAAATTCCTACCTTCATATCCATGTGAATATTCTTCACGATCTCGTGTTAATCGACTAGGCTGCATTTCCGGACCATACAAGTCATACTGTCGTCTTTTCTCTTTATCACTGAGGATGCTGTAGGCTTTTCCTATTGCTGTGGATGCACATGGGCAGAATAATAACCCATTTTATCTTTATAAACATACAGATGATCAGTTTTGTCTGCAATCACTCTCAAATACAGGCAAGGCTGATGCTTCAGTTATCATCGTCATACAACATTTACCTGTGTCGGTTCTGGGGTCGCATCTGGGGAAAGAGGAGGGAGGGAGGTTTAATAGACCCCCCCCCCATTCCTAAATAAGTATGTTGTAAAAGGTGAGAAGTAATAAGGGGTTGTTAAAACTGGATGAGCTGGATAGAAAGGCGCAGATACTGCAGCCCACCTGTAAACCACAAGGCAACGTGCCAACCGCTTTTTATGGGAGAACACAGAAACAGTAAAACATGTAAATCTTCTATATGCCATACCAATCAACAACAAAAAAAGTATTAATATTTGATTTCACTGTTTGCCTTCAAAAAAATTTTAATATCTGGGAACAATCATATCATCAGATTGAAAATGTGTGACAGAGATTAAAAGCAGAATAGGTCAAGGCAACTCTGCATTTCAGAAAATGAAAAATATCTTATGCAATAAATAGTTCTCATTTAATGTCATAATGAAGTTGCTAAAATGTTACACAGAACCTGTTTTGCTGTATGGCAGCGAATCCTGTAATGTCACTGAATAAATTAAGAAGAATTGGAAGCAACAGAGATGTGGTTTCGGAAACGAATGTTACGAATACCTTGGATGGCCAGAGTAACTAACAACGATTGCTTGAAAAAAGCTAATGAAAGTAGATCTCTATATACAACAATAAGAAAGAGACAAATGCTGTTTTTTAGCCACATAATGAGAAGAGAGACATTGGAAAACATCGTGACAACTAGAGAGATCAGTGAAAAGGCAGACCAAGAGAGATGATGCTGGATGGGCTAAAACGATGGCAAGGAGGGATATCATCAAGAGAGCTGTTCCAGTCAACCAGGGATCGTGATCTGTGGAGACGCATGAGCGCCTTCGCCAGTTGGCAGGGCACATGATGATGATGTTAGCCTCAAGAGCAAAGTGTGCACAGCAAGCTATGGGAAACCATGAAAGACCTGCTGCTGACATACCAGTTCACAGAGGCAAACCCACGTGACGGTCTGATCCGAGCATACGAAACCAAACGCAAAGAAGAAGAAGAGGTTGTTATTGTTAAAACATTTATGGGAATGTCCTGATTGCTGTGATGTTGGCTCCTGACTCGACTCAAACCAGTTGTAGAATTTCCTGTTATCTATTCTCTTTTCATTGCCTATTTTATTTCGGGTGTGATTTGTTTAGGTCTGGTGCATAGATTTACCTTACACAACAATACAAATAAATAGGCAAATAACTAGGACCCACACAGATAATTAAAACCAAGGCAAGCACTCTTAAACAAAGCAAGAAAGGGACAAATGGTCATTGTAACCTTTGAAAGCTTCTGTTGCACCAGGCGCCTTGTTTTTGTCTGGATGCATCTGCAATGCCAACCGCCTGTAGGCTTTCTTCAGGTCTGAATCCGTGAACTCTTTAGTTAGCTCAAGCACCTCGTATACATCTTTACAGGTGTTGATCCTGTGAAATGATGAAAGCTGTATTAGTACAGACTGTTCCATTTAGCATCATACGTGAACATTATATACCAGAAACAGAAGAATACGGATTCATCCTTTCACCCCGGCAATGCATATAAAAAAATGGGGGGGGGGGGGGGGATGAACCCATAGGAGTTGCATGAAAACATGGAGGGGGGGGGGGGCATGAACCCATAGGAGTTGCATGAAAAAATGGAGGGGGGGGGGGGGGGGGGTGGCATGAACCCATAGGAGTTGCATGAAAAAATGGAGGGGGGGGGGGGGGATGAACCCATAGGAGTTGCATGAAAAAAAATAACCATACTAAATAGGTTATTATTAGTTTCAAGAAAATTACCCCCCCCCCCCCTCAATATATAAAGATATCAATTAGGGCTGCACCTAATATTTGCTTCGGGGCCGAATAGTGGACCTATTGACTATTCGGTTTTCGGCCGAACAGTTGCGGTCGGGCCAAATACGAATAGTAGTTACCTAGTTACCTTACACCAGCTTCTGCATACACTGCCTTAATGCTGACAACATGGAACGATTGGTTTTGTTGAAAGCAAATGCAGCTTTCATACTAACCTGTCAGTGACAATTTCCAAATTTAGTTACTTGTTAAAATACTTAGGATTCTTTCATTCCTAGTTATTAGTTACCACAGACTGACCGAAGGATGAAAAACAAAATGTTTTTAAATGTTTACTATTCTGTACGAATACTAATCAGACATGGAAAGAATATAAACTCCAGCCACATCCAAGTCGATAATATGAAAATCAAACGAACTGAAACATATAAGTACTTGGGTGCAAACTTCAACTGCTCCAACATGATGAGAGAAGAAATACAATCTAGAAATAAAGTATACTATGCCCTTCAACATCTGCTAAAGTCAAAGTGTCTGATCAAAATACATAATGGCTCTGAAACTTGAAGTAGAAATAAAAGAGATGAGGCCTTATTACAGGTTTTCGAAAAGTCTTACGACAAATCTTTGGACCCATTAAAGATGCTAACAGTGGGGAATGGAGAGTGAGAAGCAACAACGTAACAATTAATCTGTTTAAATCACCATTGATCACTGGCATCATGAGAGCTAACAGACTAAAATGGTTATGGCATATTGAAAGTATGTCAGATGACAGAGAAGTAAAACTGTATACACCTTAGAGAGGAATGGGCATAGACCACGAGGCAGACAAAAAAGTTCGAGAGATAATGTCCAGACAGACCTGCAAACAACTGGTGTCACAAATTGTGAAGAGAAGGCCAGCCAGAGAGATGAATGGAGACGAGTGATATCTGCAGCAGTAAACCTCAAGGGCTCAGAATGCTAAAGAAGATAATGACTATTCTGTGCTACTTTATGTGAAGTAAAAGTTCAGCACACATTTGACATTATGAATGTTTTTTTTAACACTATTAAACACTATTCGTATTTGTATTCGGCTGAATAGGTGGTCCCGTTATTCGTATTCGGCCGAATAGTGAAAATCACAATTCAGTACAGCCCTAATATCAATAAACACTAACAGAGTGAAGCATTATATGGAATACATTCTTTGATGATTTAAAAAAAAACATAAAATGTATTAGGTGACTCATGCTATGATTCTGTGACCCCTAGCACTGAGGTTCATAGGAAAATTTTTACATTAACTTGGCTTTCAAAAACATCAACTTGGCTTCCAAAAACCCATTAGGATCACAAGGAAGACCCTTAAATGCTATTTTTTAGTTACTATATTTATATCCTGGTGCATTAAACACTGTGCAGGTGCACACCGGACCAAGAGAATATAACTTTACTCTTCGATAACAGGTCACTGCAGACATGGCCACATATAGGCATTTACTGAATAGTGGCTCACCAGAAGTGCCTGGACTTACGCATCTTGGGGTGAAAAGACTAACAACAAATGTGAACACCATCTGGTGTGGGTGATCTTGTGACGTTCAAAAGCTTGTATAACTTTATGTGCTCACACCGCCATGCCATGAAAGCAGGCAGTTAAACTGTTCAAAGATCAAGCATTCTTTTCTAAAATTACATTGTTGAAGCCTCAAGATGTTGTTTGGCTTGTTGACAAATTGACCAAGTTATCAGAAAAAGTCATTTTAACATTGATACTAACAATCCGACAAATACTTTGTGCATAAAATGTATTAGGTGACTCATGCTATGATTCTGTGACCCCTAGCACTGAGGTTCATAGGAAAATTTTTACATTAACTTGGCTTTCAAAAACAAAATTATCAAGCAGAAGATGGCCTCTGCTGAAATTATCAAGCAACAGAAGGTAGAATGTTTAAATAATTTTTTTTTAAATATTTAGGCTATAATTATCTTAGGCTGTATTAAGCACAGGAGCATGGAGATACCACATTAGAAACTAACTGATGGCAATGTTTAAAAAATTAAACCTTATAATATTCTGACAGATAGTGACTTGCCTTCTAATAGTCACATTTTAATAATAAACTATTGAAGTAATTAAAAGAAACAAAACTATGCATGTTCCAAAGCCTACAAGGAAGTTCTTGACATAGTACCACAAAAAGAGCTAACAATTACATGCTTTTACAAATTAAAAACATTCTAACTGGCACCAGCTATGTACCCCTACATCAGGAGCCTCAAAACCCTAATGGGGCAGTTTTTTAATTTTAGTTTGAACAGATAACAAAATTGCTCAATAAAGTATCATATGACTTAAGGCAAACAATGCCAAAGATTGAAGCACAACACTCCTTGGGAGCAGTGAATCCATATTACTCACCAGAATGACAGACTTGGAAGTTAAAGATCGGCATAGCGAAAAACGAGACGCATACCAGGCACATCAGAGGACTTGTAAATCAACACAGAACTGGTACTATTAGCCACTAGATACTGGTGTTCATACTGAGAGGAGGATCTGAGCACCTATGGACAATCCCGGAGTGCAATGATGATAACCCAACTAACATTTACTAGATAAACTAACATCAGAAAAAAGTACCTTCTGACAGAGGCTAACTGTTCTTCTGTATACTCAATGTGGTGAACAATTTCAGCTTCAGCAGTGCTGCTATCAGGTGTTTTTGAATGACTGTGTTTCCTCTGGCGCGCACGGGTAGAATCACCGTCCTTGCTCTTGCCATTAGCTGTGTGGTGTTCCAACTTGTCAAGTAAATCTGAGGACAAAAGATCACATAATAAGGTAAGCTAGTTTATGTGTAATCTGACTCAATGACTCATGTAAGCAATTTTCTGTGCCACCTTCATGTAGGTAACTTAACCAGATCACTTCATTCATTCAACTCTTTCAGCCCCAACCAACGTGATGTATGGGATCAGGTATTTCAAACGTGTACCAAACAATGAAAAATGGGACTGCTGTTTAGCCTAACCATGCCCAAGAAACATGATTACTTATTCTAATACTAAACTTGGTATATATGTTGCCGTATCTGTGACAGTTACTCTCAAGACTTTACGCATGTGCACATCCCCATGTGGGTTCCGCAGCCGGCTATCCTCCGATTAACGGTCCCAAATTATTGAGGCCGGAAATATACCCTAACAGGGCCTCAGTGATATGTAAATTGCGGACCTCTTTCTGGTGACTATATCGTCCCGCGGCATGTAGAGGGGCTAAATTAGATGGCTGGGACTCACTAGCAAATAAAATGGAGGAAGCTGCAGAAGATGTGGTAGCTGCTGCTTGTAAGTCCCAGCCATCTCTAGTTTAGCCCCCCCCCCCCCCCCCCCCCCCCCCCCTCCGCACATTAAACTCTTAGCAGTGACTTTAACCTAGAAGCTTTTCCGTGGCATGCGGTGAAGGGGTCACCAATTTAATATGACTGATTCCCTGTTAGGGCATATTTCCGGCCAAGATAATTTGGGACCGTTATTTGGAAGATAGCCGAAAAGAGATACTACAACTTCTCAAGGGGATACTACAAGTCCTCAAGTGAACAATCAGTAGAGGTACCTTGGAGTAGCTGCTGCATCAGAGGACTGAGCACGCTTGGGGATGCCCAATGTGCAAAAAATATAGTTTGTGGCAACATACAGGGGTACTACCAGGCTATGTGTATTGGATTGGTACACTGACTATATAGCGACTACGGTGTTCGGCAATTGGCGGTCTTTTGGCAATTTCCGTTACCATGGAAACCGTTCGAAACTTGCTTCGCAAATGTCGGCTGGGGTTTTGGGATGGGTCCTAATCTCTCATGAAATTTTGCGATCGGTGTGATTTTCACCCACTATAAAAAGCTGAAAACGGCAGGAAGGAACCCGATTAACAGCGCATGTCTACGACAGCCGGACGTCCTGTTTTTCTGTTACATCAGTTTGATTGAAAATAGCGATAAGTATTCAGGGTTGGCTTTAGGCTTTAACTGTTACTGGTCCTGGTAATGCTAGTTATAACTGAATTCTCCGTCCAATTTTACATTTGTGTATAAAATTTCTTTCTGAACCGTGGCTAGGTAGATGTACAATGACATTTTTCAGGCTATCGCTGGGTCAGCCAGTGGCTGTGTCTCATTGTCTGCCATCTTGTCCAATGACAGTCTAATGTAAACAAAGCCAAAACGATAAGTGCGCAGTTTGGTTGCACAGAGAAAACCTTGTTTCTAAGACGCAAGTTTTAGCAGCTGCTTTCTACATCTAATCTCCACAAAAACCTTCATATCTCAGCTCAGAAATGACATACAAGCCTAAATGAGGTACCGTTGGAAAGAGATTGTTTACAGCTATCTGTGCTGGTTTTATTTTGAAAATTTGACTAAAGTACCTAGACTATACTACTATACTCCTAGTTATGTATTCTAGTAACAAAATTGTAATTTTTAAATTAAAAAATATTTAATTAACTTAGAAATAATTTAGATGACACAGTAATCATAACCGCTACCCTATAATACATTCATTCTCTCATCACTGAGCTCTCGCAATAACATAACAGTAACAGATTCAACGCAAATAATGACTGAAAAATAAATCTCGCATTGAAATATGATTAAAATATTAAATAACATTAAAATATACCGTGTTTAATTCTGACATAAATATTAGCGTTGAGGTGGGGAAATCTCTTGTATAATAAAGTTATGGTAATATTTTGATCTACGTGATATGTGAACTGATATATCTAATATATCCATTTGACTGACTGCTCTTACTCTTATCAACAGTGAGCGAGAACTGACCCTGAGGGACGTACATCAAAGGGATGGTAACGTTAAGTTTATTCATTTTAAAAACTGATACTGTACACACCTGTGGCTTTCTTTGATGGAAACAGCTTATGTGCTTTCTGGAGAAATTTCTTAGCTTTGTCGATGTTTCCTGACTCGATGAATCGTAGAGCTATTGAGATACACTTCTCGCTCTCATCCTTATTGCCGTCCATTTTGGTGACGGCAGAGATAAAACACCACAGATGCAAACCTTCGCCTGATTGGTTATCTCGCAGATTAAACTATCACAGCCGAAGTTTAGTATAAAATGCATTTCTAAATTTATGAGATTTCTCATACAACTAAATATTGTTTGATTTAACGTATTTTAGATCTTTTATCTATAAATTGTAATAAATTGTATGTAAAATAAGTAAATGCGAAACTAAAAGCACACGTAGTCAAAACAGTTCGCAGTGGGTGGGGTTTCAACCACCCAAATATTGCAGTCCACCATAAATTAGTGGCACCATAACGACTAAATATACTGCAGTGGTTGGGACGTAAAGAGAGAGAGACAGAGACAGAGAAACAGAAAATAGTGCACGAAAGAGTTGCGTAGGAAGAAGACCAAGAAGGCCGTGGAGATATATATAAATATATATTTATATATGCAAACCTGTAAACATTGTAGGTCACCAACCAGAGAGTTGCGCAAAATAAATGAGGTAAGAGTGGAGCCAACTGTGGCAATTACAGAAAAAAAAAATGAAGGGGGTGATATCTGTAGCAGTGAGCCTAAGTAACTTCGGAATTCTGAACAAGAAGAAGAAGAAGAAGAAGAAGAAGAATTACTGCCCAAATCTCCCCCCCCCCCCACTTCTTTCTTGTTAATGCACTGTGTAATCTTATATGGTGCATATGGCGCATGATTGAGGACTACTGACAGAAACGCCTCTGCGTAAGTATGCGGCCAGATTTGCGCACCACTTGGCTCACAAATAAACAATAAGACTAGTTTCTTAAAAGTTCGAAATATAAGAGTGATCATAGGTTCTAGATTGGCTCCATGTATGCTATTGACAAGAATGCCCATGATCTAGGGATTGATCGGCATGAATGCCCAGGATCTAGGGATTGATCGGCATGAATGCCCAGGATCTAGGGACTGATCGGCAAGAATGCCCAGGATCTAGGGACTGATCGCAAGAATGCCCAGGATCTAGGGATTGATCAGCAAGAATGCCCAGGATCTAGGGACTGATCGCAAGAATGCCCAGGATCTAGGGATTGATCGGCAAGAATGCCCAGGATCTAGGGACTGATCGCAAGAATGCCCAGGATCTAGGGATTGATCAGCAAGAATGCCCAGGTTCTAGGGACTGATCGCAAGAATGCCCAGGATCTAGGGATTGATCGGCAAGAATGCCCAGGATCTAGGGACTGATCGCAAGAATGCCCAGGATCTAGGGACTGATCGCAAGAATGCCCAGGATCTAGGGACTGATCGCAAGAATGCCCAGGATCTAGGGATTGATCGGCAAGAATGCCCAGGATTGATCGGCAAGAATGCCCTGAATGTAGTGACTGATTAACACACAGCAACACAGAGCTCAAAAAGTCGCTTTTCGCAGGAGAATCTCTTAAGTATGAATCACAGAAATCCCTTTCAACCGTAAGGCTATAATAGGACCCTCGATGATTTGGGATTTGAGGACTCGGAGTGCCTGCGCATCCAGGTTCCGGTGCCTATGAATGAGAGAAAGATGCACGAAGGAATGAGGAATATTACACACATCTATGAGCGAGAAAGTGCGAATGGAACAGAATGAATAAATTACAATAAGTAAAGGAATGTGTGTGTATGTGTGTGTGTGTGTGTAAGAGAGAGAGAGAGAGAGAGAGAGAGAGAGAGAGAGAGAGAGAGAGAGAGAGAGAGAGAGAGAGAGAGAGAGAGAGAGTATACCAGAAGCCGCATTACATCACGTCCAGTTAAAAATTGCTGTGATTTTCAATTGTTCTAAACTTGATCGTTTGAAAACGTAATTCAAATGCGATTATAAACATTTCTTGATTTTTGAACTAACTTACCTCGAGTTACTTACCATCATCATCATCATGCAGCAGGTCCTTTGCAGAACGTCGCTCTCATCACAGTCTGCCTGTAAGAAACTCGGTCTCTTGCCAATTCTCCCGCCTCATGAACTTTCACACTCAAGGTGTCACATACTGTGCCCATCTTCGTGTCGGTCGGCCCCTGCCCCTCCTTCCTGGTACCATGCCTTCTGGTATAATTTTTTCCAATCCGTCGTGGCGCTTGATATGACCAAAATATTTCAGCTTTCGAAAAAGAATGCTGTTTATTAGCCAATCTTCCTTGATGTTCAGATCTTTTAAGATGTCCATATTTCTCATCTTCTTTGTCCGAGATATTCTGAGTTACTTACCGTTTTTCTTAAATTAACGTGCTCTAAAATATTGAAGCAAGATTAAAGAAGTAAAAATTCAGAACAATGTGTCATACTTTAAAAAGCAGTTACAAACTATTGAAGTCTTAAAGGAGGGGGAGGGGAGAATTCCTGGCTGATTGTTCATTTATGTACCTTAACTTTGTTCCTAGGAATCGAGCTTTGCGTGTGCATCCGTTTTACAGATGTGTGCATTTTTCTGTTTTCCTTTTTTTTTCAAGCAAATGAACTCCGACTACGAAGGAAGCGTCGATCCGGTCTCTAGGATGATTGAAATTGTAATTATGTCTTTTAGGGTACTTTCACTTTAGCTCACCCTAAACACGGGAACCCCGAAAACCCCGGAAAAGTCAATATGACAGGGGTGTTACGGTTTGAAATAAACACCGACTAACGCTAACGCCCTATAATATTGAACTTGCACGACGATTCCGAGGTTCCCCATGTTTGGGGTGAGCTAAAGTGAGAGTACCGCCGAAACATTTACTGCCTTTTAGTAGGACTCTCGATCAAAAAGCATCCGAGGACGACTTGGTGTGACTTGTTTTGCTGCCGGCCACTGTGAGGTTTGGTGATTAACGTCACTTTTTAAAACGAGCTCGTACAAAACAGGATTAAATAAATTAAGTTTGTGTTTATCAGGCTGTCACATTCGTTTTTTTTTTTTTAATTTTTAAAAGTGTTTATTGTTTCAAAACATCAGATACAAATTCTCTTTACAAAACAAAAGCAAAATCAATAAGGTGATGTGCAAAAAATGATGATGGTTTGACAGAAAATAGAGACAGGGGGAGGCAGAGAGGTTCAGTGGGTTCGAGGAAAGCTGGGGCTGTTGGGTCTGTCAGCGGAAACGGTACATTTCGATGGTAATGTTTTACAGGTTTTAAGATATATATATATTTACAACAACAGAGTGAGTGGAAAGAGAGAATAAAAGAAAGAAGGGAAGAAGGAGAAGAGAAAAGGGGGCACGAAAGCGTAGGCGGACAAGGGAAACAAACGATGAAAAATAAATAGAATTTTTTTTTTTTTAGGTAGAAGCAGCAGGATATATTAACATCTGCCTTTCGGCTATCATTAAACATTTTAAACAGAAAAAAATATTTTTAAAACGATGATAATGCAAAACAATATTATTTTGAGTCATATCAAATATTTACAGTAGAAGCCAAGACGGGATGGGAAACAACCCCCAAGTAGGCCTGACAGGGTAAGGGGAGATGGAAAGGAAAGCAAAAGGACACGGGGCACCACTCATGTCTGTACATTGCCTTTCCCGGCAATGTGTCAGCATAAAGTGGTAACTAGCATAACATGTCAGAAAGCAAGTGCATTTATATACAAATATTTACCATAGTTAAGCCATCTAGGCCTAACTATGAGTGCAAGGAGACAGATTATTAACGGGATATTCATTTCATTATTAAGCAACCAGTGCTTGACATGGACAGTTTCTACAGCCCATATACGTAAAATCATCGGCTGCGAGATGAAAGTGCCTGAGTAAAGGACTCCTCCGAGGTCCAAGGAATGGTGAAACTATCAGACTTGACAAGGAAGAAAACTGGAGACAAAACACAGTTCAGGAGGACAAGGGAGATAGTCCAGGGAGACAAGTGGAAGGGGGGAGGGGGGGGTGGAGACAAGTGGAAAGGGGGGGGGGGGTTGGCGGCGCAAACTATTAAACTATTTGCTTTCCTGGTGGTGGTCGGAGAATATGTTAGCTGTTGGAAACTGTGGCGTTTCAAAGTGGTCACCCATCTAAGTACTAGCCACCCGTGACATTGCATGATTTCCGTGATTGCTGTTAATTAGTTGCTAATACCTGGTATATCGTCAGGCCAGAGTTTTTGAAAAGGAAAGAAAAGTGGGAGGAATGAAACAAGGGAAGAGAAAGACGTTAAACCTATTTAGATTTGTAGATTGGAAGTCGTCGTGTCGAAGCGACTAGACGCTCGCCGCGGATCGAAAGGTCGCAGGCTCGCTTCGCAGCGGAGCCGGACCTTTCACAATGACCTTGGCTCCCAGGTCAAACCAATAAAACGTGGATCGACAACACTAAAGACACTCTACACCTTTACGGCGTGACAATAGCCAGTGGCAGCAAACATACACTGGATCGCAGATCCTTTCTCCCCACGCCGCTTGACGACAGGAGTGGTTTATGATGATGATGATGAGCACAAACTCAAAGGCGAAACAAGATTATAAACATTGCGGATTAAAGCATCAAAGTGGGCACATTGCAATTATTTACAGATTTATAAAAATAATTTATAATAGACTAACAAAGCATAGGAGAAACAATGTGGGGGAGGGGAGGGAGCATATCTGCGTTTAACAAATATGGAAACTGGAGACAAACACAGTTCAGAAGGACAAGGGAGGTAGTCCATCTAGGTGCTGGCCACTACCGACATTGCATGATTTCCGTGGTTGTTGTTAACCGGTTGCTAATACCTGGTATATCGCCAAGCCAGTTTTTGAAAAGAAGAGGAAAGTGGGAGGAATGAGACAAGGGAACAGAAAGACGTTAAACTTATTTACATTTGTAAGTTGAAAGTCGCTGTGGCGAAGCGGCCAGACGCTCGCTGCGGATCGGGAGGTCGCAGGCTCGCTTCGCAGCGGAGCCGGAACCCTTCACAGATGACCTGGGCTCCCAGATCAAAACCATTAAAACATGTATCGACAACCCTAAAGACACTCTCACGGCATGACAAGTAGCCAGTGGCGACCAAAGTACACTGTGTCGCAGATCGTTTCTCCCCACGCCGCTTAGCGGCAGAAGTGGTTTATAATGATTATGATGAGGAGCATCAACTTAAAGGGGGGGGGGGGGGGAAGATTATAAATATAGCTAATTAAAACATCAAAGAAGGAACATTTCAATTATGTACAAGTTAAAAAAAAAGAAAAAAAAAACTAATTTATAATAGACTAAGAAAACATAGGGAAAAGGAGTGTGGGGAGGGGAGGGAGGATATTGCATTTAACAAATAAGGAAACTGGAGACAAAACACAGTTCAGAAGGACAAGGGAGATAGTCCAGAGAGAAAGACGGGGAGGGGCGACTTCTTTGCTTCCCTGATGGTGGTCGGGAAATGTGTTAGCTGTTCGAAATTGTGATGTTCCCAAGTGGTCACCCATCAAAGTACTAGCTACTCCCGACATTGCTTAATCTCAATGGTTGTTACCCGGCTACTTATGCCTTGTAAATCGCCTGTCAAGTGTCGTTGAGGAGAACATGAAAGTGGGAGGACTGAAACCAGCAGAGGGAATGACATTAAAACTATTTACACTTGTAAACTGGGATTCGACAACACTAAAGACACTCTACGCCTTCATGGCATGACAATAGCCAGTGGCAACCAACTTACTGTCACATTCGACTGACTGACACGTTCAGTCCCCACCAGGAGCTTAGGAGTAACACACACTCGGTGACACAAAGTGCTATTATTCGGATGAGAATCGAGTTTCAGAAACCGCGTTTAACTGTTAGGTTATGCAAGGTCCACAATTAAGAAATAAGACCAATTCCATAAAAATAAAAATAAAAACATTTGAAGATATAACTTGTGTCTGATTCAAGTTAGCCCCTTGTGCACTGATACAGTAAGTGGCACGATCTAACAAACACTGGAACGACCTCTATAATCCTTCGGTTGTGATCGCCCTTAAAGTCGATGTTACGGGCCTTTGGATGTCATCAATATCGTTAAAGAAGCGTCCTTTCAATCGTAACTTTGATTTTGCGAATATAAAATAATCACAGGGAGACAAATCTGGAGAATAGGGTGGAAGACTGTAAACACACTTGTTTTTTGGGCCAAAAATTCTTATTTTGATGATGTCTCTCAGGTACTCAACTTTCTGGTGTTTATGATCAGCAGATAATGAATGTGGTACAAACAGACAAGGAAAATTTTTCCTTGCCAAAATCTTGCACTAAAATGTTACGAATGGTCTCTCTATTAACACTAGATTCATCTGCCATCATCCTAACAGTAAAACAATGATCTTGTATCCGTTCTGACTTTTGCAATGAGTTCGTAATTACGATCAGAAGTTTGGCGTCTAGGTCCATTAGTAATCATTTCCACACAACTTTTGAATTGTGAATACCAACTGAAAATTTGTGCACGGGCTAAAAATTATCTCCATTAACTTGCTGCATCAATGAAACTGTTTTAATGGCACTGTTTCCGAGCTTAAAAAAAATTTAATGTTATCTTAAAAATACTTGCTGATTACGTAACAAATCACCTCTACTAGGTCAACAAAATGGCGTCTTCTTTGTTGTCTGCTTATCGAGCGGCGATGAAAAGTTGCCAGATCATAGATGAATGTTGCCTCTTTAGATTCAATGCTTTGCTTCCTAGATATGATTTTAGTCTTGGCAATAATAAAATCAGTCTCATTACTTAATTGTCGGATCTTGTATTTAATGCCTCCGACAACTGTCAGGGCGAGTCATTAAAATAAAAATTGCGTCCCATATTGGGGCGAATTTAACAATTCCATATGTCACATTAGACTTCTGCTTTTATACATAGTTTTTCGTACTGCCATTTCCATCCCACCTCTCCCCAATTTTGATTGATCCATAAGCTTTGTCCCATGCCCCAATCGTAAATGACTTGAAATAAGTGACTTCACTCGACTTGGAAACATTCTTGGTGATTTGTGACTTAAAACTTGGTGACAATGGCTTTGGACTTGACTTGGAAGGTGGTGGTGACTTAGTACGACCTCTGAACAATGACTACAATACTGCTTTGTGTGCACTCTATATTTCGGAGGGACTGTATATTTCCACGTTTGCGTAGTCTGACTAAATTCCCAATTAGTCAGCAAATCTTGCTGGTTTTGCTGACGAGTAGTAACTGCTACTTGAAATTTATTTCTCAGTGAGAAATATATATATCATATCACCTCTCTCATCTCATATCTCCTCTCCCTCTATCTATATAGGGACGTTGTTTTGGTTTCTTTTTGAAAGCCCTAGGCATCTGGATAACATCCGACGGAAGATGTTTTATTATACAGATGAACAGAATAGGAAAATCAATCATAGAGATAATAGGACAGGCTAAAAGTGAATTTGAAAGAATGAACATTTTATGCAATAACATCCCACTGGAGGTTAAGGAAAATCTCGCATGCTATTTAGAACCAGTGTTAACATACAATTAATAAAACCAAACAATTTCTTGATGTCTCGATTTTTCTCACAAGAATGCTTAGAATTCATTGGTCAGGAAAAGAGCAACCCAAATATGAAAGAGGAAAGGGTCTAAAGACAATTTCAATCACAAAGAGTTGTAATTTGATTTTTGTTATGTTACGAGAGGAAGGAAATAAACTTGTGACCACCAAAATACTCAAGGCAACACCTTTTCCCCCCCCCCCCCCCCCCCCCCCCCCCCCCCCCCGACAAACTTATCAAATCACGACTTCATTTACATTAGGCATCAGTCGCACCATACAAATGTTTGCAAGGACGGTTTCTCAGACTGATGACAATTTTATTGCATAAAATTCCAGTACATTAAAATTTATTTACACAAGTACATTCAACATAAAACTGCAACTTTTGACTATCCTAAAACAAGCATCGTGGAAATAAAGTAGGCAGCAACAAAATCATTCCTAATTTAAAATGTCAGTCTAAATTTTTGCAAAAATCAAATGTTACAAACCAATGCTTGCAGTCTTTCCAATTTAGATTACCAGAATGTACATACTCATGTGAACTTTACACATCAAACAAAACTATTGTACGGTTTAGAAAAGCCAAGTTGAATCTATTCTGTACAGCACATAAAACAAACAAACATTTCCGTAAAAAACAAAAACAGGAAAGCGAAATTAAGTATCAATTTACCATGCTCAAAGAATAAAATGTGTCAAAAACAAGTTACACTTTCAGCCTGTGATATGTACACCTTTGACGTTTTTTTTAAACTTTGATCTTGTACACACGTTTTTTTCTTTTCTTAGCAAAACAAATAAAGACAATTTAATTCTCAACACTAAGAAACCCACACACACACACACACACACAAAATTAGGTAAAGAGTATTAAAAGTTATGTTCTTAAAATTATGGAAGTTTTACCATCTGTAATTTACACTTGCATCTGTAATATTTCATACTGTTAACATTTCGAAATACGGATACCTGGCTGTGCTAAAGTGTTCTGCTACTATTATCCTAAAATCTGCATTTATTTATCTTCTGTTTATAATACATTTATTCAATTCCCCCCATGTTCTCTCTCGCTCGCCCCTTTCACTCTCTCCTCTCCCTCTCTTTCTCCCTCCCCCTAACACTAAACATAATTATCAATTTTTTGTACACTAAATACAGCAGAAATTGCAAAACTGGATTCTACTGTCACGGGTACAAAGTTGTGTGGAATATGGTTGTTTTTCATTGACTGTTTCCGTCTCAGTTTTCAGAAGATGTCCACTTTGACAAATAACAAATCAACGAATTAGTTTGAAGAGGATAAATTTGTCATGAGAATATATTGGGGACAGATTTTGTAAATCTGATATAATGAATATTTGAGAACACACTGCGATGGGCCAGGCGTCACTGGATAGAGCTGATAAAGTTAAATTTAAAAAAATTTGGTGCACACCCCCCCCCCTCCCCGCCCTCCCCAAGAAAGAAAATACATTCAAATTTTTTTAAATGTTTGATACAGTTTAAAATAAAACGAAATCCTTAGGTATTGAATTCAATGTACAACCAGCCTAAACTTGTGAGTATATATGGAAGAGAAAGTATATTTGGCGGTAGGTAATAGTTTACATTCACATCAAATTCTTATTTTACATGTCAAGTCACTATACGGGGTTAAAACACATTGGCGAAAACGAAGATGTATCACAAGGCCAATTAAAAAGTATTTTCCAAATAAAGCAACCGTAAAAAGAACTTGAATTATGTACGCCATTATAGTTGAGTATTAAAATATCACAAGTGTCGTTTCAGTAAACAAGGTGATTATCTTTGAAGTAGGTAAACAAATAAGACTGCACTCAACTGCATTTGGCAACCTTTCTAGGCAACAATATGCAACGGTACTAGAGCATAAGGTATACAATTCTACACTGTTTGCAACTCTACAAATAAAGCACTGATCAGATTCAATATACTCTTAGTACAAACATTGACTATTCTACTTGAGAATTCATCAGTTCATAACACTGCTGAAGGTGAAATACCAAAGTCTGCAACTGCACGAATAAAGCACACAATGTTAGGTTTGATATACCTGTTTTTAAGTAAACAGTATTTGTGAATTCCTCAGTGTTCAATAGAGACTGCTGAAGGCTGCATGTTCGGTGCCTGAGTAAAAATATCACTGGACATCAAAGTGTCGGCAACTACGCGAATAAAACACCACTGTTTAGGATTAATAAACCTGTAGTAAAAAAATGTGAACCTGAAATCTTCAGTTTCCAATAGATATTGCTGAAAGCTGCATGATCTGGGCAGACTGAGCATGAGTTGTAGAGTCACTGTAACTGGCAATCGGGCGTTTGGGAGTCACCGCCATGTCTAGTCCATGGGGCATCAAAGCGGAGCAGACGCAGCCTTGGTTGAAGGAACCGTCTTGTGGGTAGTAGGAGTGCACCACTGTCGCCTCAAAGTGCAGGTAGCCATTCTTCGAGTATCGGGAGTGAGAGCCAACAAGATCTGCACATTTCATGAACTTGGTCAGTTCTAGAAGAATAGAAAGCGTTAATTAAAAGCATGTTCGTTTCCCTCTGGAGTTAGTCTTGTTCCAGAACCTGATTGCTGAGTGCACATCCGTTTTACAGATCTAGCTTTTGTTTGCAGACTCGGTGCCTTCCCTCTCAGGCAGATAGTCAACTTTTACGGCATTTTGTTGGGGAGGCAGTGGGTACATATTTTTCCCCATAAGGGCACGGAACTTGGCAGGTCATCTGTCATTTCAAAACTAGAACCAGTATTGAAAACTTTACACTCTTCATGTTCATTTTGTTGGATAAGTTTGAGAACTGGACTCACGGCAGCCACATACAGGAGAATTCAGACGGTATATAAATGCTTTATGAAAACACTGCATATGGAATGGAAATGGAAAATATATATAGAATCACAGCTGGGGGAATGGGGAAGCCAAACACATATTGATTACATGTAGGAAATAACTATTTTCCAATTGTGTGCACTGCTGAACACAAGAAGGGGGGGGGGGGGGGGGGGGGGGGGAGAGAATGGAAAACGAAAGCAGGTCATTTCATTAAACAATACAATATACAAGCAAGCGAATGTTTAATGTTCTTTTTAATTATTTATAGATTTACTACAGTTAATACTGTCAATAGAGGACCTGTAGAGGCAGGTGGTTGCGAACGTGGTTCGTAATGTCGGGTTCGACCAAAGCTGCAGGCGATTTCTCAGCAGACCGTCTTGCATTGACTCGTATCGAGAGTCGACCGATCTAGAAAGCAATGGCAAACTAAAGAACGTACATTTACCTTAAAAAAACAACAACCAAACAGCCAAACAAATCCTGGGGTTGGTTCTGCAACGTCCAGTAAAGGATACGTGGCTTTAAAGTACATAATTATACAGGTAATGAAATCTCTCATAAAGAAAGTTGACATGATTATACACATCCTGACTTATGGAGGCAGTCGACAATTATACATGTACTGACCTCTCTTATGAAGGCGGTCGACATAATTATACATGTACTGACCTCTCTTATGAAGGCAGTCGACATAATTATACATGTACTGACCTCTCTTATAAAGGAGGTCGATTTAGTTATACATGTACTGACCTCACATATATAAAGGCGGTCGATTTAGTTATACATGTACTGACCTCACTTATAAAGGCGGTCGACATAATTTAACATGTACTGACATCTCTTTTAAAGGCGCTCGACATAATTATACATGTACTGACCTTATAAAGGCGGTCGACAATTATACATGTACTGACCTCTCTTATAAAGGCGGTAGACATAATTATACATGTACTGACCTCTCTTCAAAAGGCGGTCGACATAATTATACATGTACTGACCTCTCTTATAAAGGCGGTCGACATAATTATACATGTACTGACCTCTCTTCAAAAGGCGGTCGACATAATTATACATGTACTGACCTCTCTTCAAAAGGCGGTCGACATAATTATACATGTACTGACCTCTCTTATAAAGGCGGTCGACATAATTATACATGTACTGACCTCTCTTCAAAAGGCGGTCGACATAATTATACATGTACTGACCTCTCTTCAAAAGGCGGTCGACATAATTATACATGTACTGACCTCTCTTATAAAGAAGGTCGATTTAGTTATACATGTACTGACCTCACATATATAAAGGCGGTCGACATAATTATACATGTACTGACCTCTCTTATAAAGGCGGTCGACATAATTATACATGTACTGACCTCTCTTATAAAGGCGGTCGACATAATTATACATGTACTGACCTCTCTTATAAAGGCGGTCGACATAGTTGCTGCCAGAGGTACTGCTCCCAGAAGCGTTTCTGGGGACTTCTCTCAACACTAGCTCACTTATGGTGTGCGTCTTTTGCTGAGGAAGGCACTTCACCTGTGCAATGGGAAAGAAAACCGATAAGCTTTGTAAATAAATTTCATAACTAAAGAAATATCAGGAAAGAAGTGACAGAACCAGACAAACTGCATAAGAATCAAATTGTACAAGTGTCATGACAACTACCAGACTGCATCGCAGAAAGCCCTGTCAGACATAATGGAAGCAGAGCCAGAGGTCGACCACGCCAGTCATGGATAAATAAATAAACAAGGGGCCGTAAATACGAGCATCTACGTAGCACCTCGACCGGCTCTAGGACAGATCTGACACGTCCTAACATGACGTCATAGGCTGTGTTCTTTTATCCAGTGGTGTGTAGACTTCAGCCTGACCTTTTGCTTGTTTCGTGTGTTGTGGACATGGTTCTTTAAGTATGTTAAATTGTATTGTGGAGTGTGATTATAACAATGCATAGGAAATGCTGTATTCCTTTATGTGAAAATGTGATTAAATTTCCAAGTGATCCTGATATGAGGACGAAATGGAAAAATTGCATACTACGTATTAACAGGACTGACTGATAGGACTGATAAATATTCAGATAAATCTAGTGTTGAACACCAGTTACCAAAAATGAATATTATTTTAAAATCAAACGCATGTTCATTTCTTTTTTTTCTGAACTGCCAGCCTACTTAACTGAATTATCACAGACTCACAGAATTCCTGAAAAACAGGCATCAGAAATTAGCAGATTTGAAAACAATGAGTGGCAATTTTTGGGTAAGGTACAGAAAAATCAACAATCAAGTTCAAACAAGGGGAAACAACCTAAAATTGATAATAAAGGGATGGTTTAAGTATTTATTACCTGATCGAACAGCTTCACCATGCAGGTACCATTGAAGGGGAAGACAACTTGGTAATCATAATCGCCAGGAAGAAGAGCTAGGCTCAGCTTCGTGTATTTGACACTGCCTTCACGTGGTCCTTCCATGTCTAATATCAGCTGAACCTAGGTAGAGAACGATCTCTTTAACAGGACTAATAAGTTTGTAGTAATGCAAGTTAAGACATAAAAACTTCTGTTATGTCATTTCTTTCATGTATTGGACCACAGGATATTAGGCCACTACAAGTGGCATAAATTACTTACGATAACTGTCGTCCTCATGAGGGACGAACTTTTTAGTTATTTCGAAGCCCGACCCTGGCTTTTGCAGTGGGCCTTAAATATAGCCGGGCCTTAAATATGGCCTAATGACTGAACGGCGTTTCCGGGAGTTCTCCACTGGTAATCATCCGCGTGGTGGCACTCTGTCACCGGGTGTTTATCGCTTGTGTGATGTCCTGTTGGGGTACAACTTTACCTATAAATTACTTCCGAAGAGGGTGAAGAGATGTGATGAGGATACAGCTAATAGTTGCATGGCTAAGTTGATTTAAGAATTGAAATCACAGCACTCGGGGCATTCCCATAAACACTCCATCCTCATCTTCAGCAGTTCCAATACCAATAGTGCCAGTAGTATTCTAATTATGCGTTTGTCTAGCTTTTCGTCCGAGCGTCCAGTATCGGCCACTTCCCCACGTCACTCACTGTTGCACCACTCACCAGACCGGGGGAGGGGGGGGGTGGATCCATTTACTTCGAATTATGCACGTTCCCACACATGGTCCTAACCACGTCTGCCTTATGCATCAATATTCCACAGTGTTGTGCAGAGCCAGCCAGTCTGTCCGCCTGTTCATTTCCCATCACAGGTCGTCGAAAGGATCCAGACAATTCTACTCACCCGTGACCTCCGAAGTTGCAGAGATGTTAAACCAATGTAGCAGCCCAGAAGGGAATAAAAATCAATACTTGGTACACATACAATAACAGCTCTGCAAAGTGTATAGTAATGGAAAAGACGGTTAAATAAGAAGGGGAAGATATGAAATGGGTTGGACGCACAGGCAAAGAATGAAATGAAGATGCTTGTTTAATGGCTTTTCCTGCCCGACTCGCTAGCGCAGTTGACTAAACTTGACTACATGGCGACCAGGTGACGAACTTGTGGACCGGGTTCACGCCAGGGGGTAGGAAGAAAAGCCACATTCCTCCCAGGTTTACGGCATCTATCATGGAATCAATGCCGCAGGGTTGCGATATTTATAGCCAAAGGGTTAACTCATGGTTTCTGGATACTGAAAATCTTTGCGTTCACCAGCTGTAAACTCCGGCGGAAAGTTATGGCTGCTCGTCCACTTCTGGACTGCAGCCCTTCTATTCCAGAACCTGAGTGTTGCGTGTGCATCCATTTGACAGATCTCATTTTTATGCAGACTGCTGGTTCCTTGCCCTTTCAGGCAGATGCACTCCGACTTCGAAGGAAGCTCCAAATTAGTCCGACTCTTACGACATGCTTTTGGGTAGGCAGTGGGTCTATTCTTGTTTTCCCCTGTAATAGGGCCCCGGAACCCACTCAGGGAAAATAAAGGCTTTTGCTTCATTTCGGGATAAGGGGAAAGACAAGAAATTCTAGCACAAATTATTAGCTATGAACCACTTCATAAGCACTTTGTTTAAAAAAAAAAAAAAAATTAAAATAATTCCATGAAGGGATTGAAATAACGCCTTGACCTGAAATACATTAATCTAGCTGTATGACTGCCAAGTCAGGGTTTTCCGACCTCACGCAAAGGTTATACAAAAGTTTGCAATTACATGCCTCATCTTTAGATAAATGGCTTTAATACAAATTCTCACCAATTGTTACAACTAATTAACTAGACAAGAGATTAGTCAGTCGGTTGTCAATGGAGAAGGCTGTTTTAACAGAACTCTAAACATGGAGAAGGCTGTTTTAACTGAACTCTAATGCATTGAAGTTAGTTGCGTGTCCTTTACAGGACGTTGCAGAATTGGCCCCAGTAGGACAAGACTAAGTGCTCCGATCTGAGTATGCCTCCAAGTTTTTAGGCTAACTACCAATCAGACTTGACTGATGTAACCACGGGTGGCTCCCGAATGTTTTTCCTGTCTCGCGGTTCCAATCGGTACACTCAGGGTATGCAGTCTATTCAGTAAAAATGTTTCCATGAAACAAAGCCTCACAGCGTTTAGTCTCTCGTATGACGATTCTCCTATCCAGAGAGGACCATTCCTGATAGTAGCACTGCCAGCCAGAGCGTCTGCTCTCTCCTTGCCTTTCACACCAGCATACCTTGGGACAAAAATTGAGGCGAGTTTGTGAAATGCTGCGTTTTCATCAGATTGAGCCACTGTTTCCGAATGTACCCCGCCGTGATCTTCTGTAGCATGCTGAGTAATTTGTCTATGCCTCTTAAGTCTTAATTAACCTTGTGTGTGTGTGTGGGGGGGGGGGGGAATAAACAGTTACAAATTGTGAAAAGCTTAACAGTTAAAATATCAGGTGACCTCAGAGCGATGATTATCAATATTTGTTCAAGAATAAGCCAGGAGAGGCTGGCCGAGCGGTTACGTCAGGCTCTTATGCGGGAGCCCGGTTTCGACCTTCGGTAAAGTAATGGAATTTTTCGGCCGAATTAAACATCCTAACCTGCACAGCCCTTGGCGACAGCACTAGCCCTAAATCTTCAGGCTCACGACCCACCTGTCTACACAACCCTAGAAAGTAAAACCGATAGTAGTGACAGTTTTTAGACAGTTCAAGACAAAGGAAAGATATGAAAAATAACTGACGCAATACATGTCATTACAACCTTTAAAATGCTTACAGTACCTTGTAGCCAGGACATCCGGTATAGAAAGCAGGACTTGAGTAACTAGAGCTGCGTCTGTGCTGACTCAGCTTTAGCTTCCAGTGTAGCCTTCCTGTGATGTTACGTTCTCGAAGCTCACTTGCTGCCTGTGTATGCTTCTTGTCATTTTGCAACAGCATCGGGATCACGGACAGGTTGTTTCTGGGAACAAGAATATACTTATTTGGAAGCTTCGGTGATATGGTTTTATAGACGAATAATGAGAATATTCTGGACAGATAAAGAGTAATGAAAACGTCTTGAAAGAAACTGACTCACGAAGAGAACTGATTGCCAACATCAGAAGACAAATTCTTTAGTTTGAGACGAGAAGGAGAAAACTGGAGTTTATCGTGATGGTAGGAAAGTTGGAGGGGAGGAGAGGCAGTGGGAGATCAAGAGAACAGATGCTGGACAGTTCGACATCATGGTATGGAAGATCTGCGTCAGAGTTGACTGAAAATACATGAGACAGAATGTTGTGGACATACATGACTACCAACGCCCCACGGTATTGACTTTAAGAAGACGAATATACTTGCTGAACATAGGTTATGGGGATTAGTTTGTTCCAGATGTTTGCAAAACTTACTGATAGGAATAGGGAACTTTAGGGACAAAGTTCGCAACGAGACAGTACGTCATGATCTTGGCCTTACAAACATGAGTGGATCAGTCATAATTATTATGGTTAGGAGATGTATGCAGAATAGAGAGAGTTGTTCATTATCAATCCATTTATGAAAAGCACGCACGCACGCACACACGCACACACACACGCACACACACACACGCACACACACACACACACTCAAACTACGGTAAACCTACTGCAAGCAGTATCAGCTATACTCGTGGTCTGGTTTGTGCTAATTGAATCGACCACCACATCAGGACAAGAACAAGGGAACCAGTCCTCCAGGAAGAGACCCTAGTTTTAGTGGGAAGACAACATTCAACAGTCTCCGTCTAACAGAGGACTGGAATGTAAAAGCTAGAAAGCAAACTATAAGAAGTCTGGCACAATCTCTCATGCAAACCTCGACACAAAACTGGCTAACGAGACAAGAGACCTTCAGGTGTACTGTGACCAGAGCCACCTTCTATAAAGGATGTGCTGATTGATATCGAGTGTCAACTGTACACAACAACACTTACTCCTCAAGATTAGTCACAGTATTAGACAGATTTTGCACCGTCCGATCCATCTTGACAATTCGCTGCAATGCCAGATTCAGGTGCTGCTGTACAATTTCTGTCTGATGTAGATGCTCGGCCATCAAATGACGTTCAGTCTGGAAAAGATAGTCTCTTTACTTCTACATTAAATGTATAATTACAAGATAGAAGTTTCACATGTTTTATTATAGTCGGCCCGGGGGGGGGGGGGGGGGGTAGAGAGAACGTGTACAGATACAACAAAGACGTTGCTGAACTAATGTTTGATAGATGACTTATTACTTACACATTAATAGCTAAAACAACTAGACAGTTACACTGAATCTGCTGAAAGCTATCAGTCCGACACGAAGCGGTTTGCATAGGCCTTGAAAGTGTAGGTTCACATTTCTTACAAGAGTGCCCAGAGTTCGCCATGAAAGAATGAAATTCAACCCCCTTCAGGACCGCACAACAAGCAATAGACTCCCGTAGATCCCAGGGGTCACCATTCGATGAGAATCACCGAGGCGCAAGTCCACGAAACCCAGTTCAACCGTTGAGTTACACTAGGGTCGTCGATAACAACCGATATGGGGCTTTAAGATAATGGAAAAACGGCGTCCCATATTGCCAGTGTCAATTCCTCTGAAGGAAAACAAAATCAAACCACTCAGCCAGGTTTAACCAGCAGCTAGCCGGCCGAAGCTGACAACAGTCTCCGGTTATATTTGTGGTCTTGTTTATTTGCGTCACTTCCGTGGCTAATGTTCTGGTATTTGCGCCGTCTCTGGGCCTTATCCTTCTTTCCTCCATGTCCGACCGCCATCCTTTAGTTTTAAAATTTTGAATATTTTACTTGGCCGAAAAGTACTGAAAAGTTTCTGGCCAGCCAGGAAACGAACGAACGAACGAACTTTTTTCAAAGGGTCACAAATAGGGCACGCAGGCCCGTCTTACATTCGGCCCTTAAGGGAGAAGTGGCTCACAGGAGCCTCCCTACAAGAAAACCGATGAGACGCCAGCGTAGACCGCATGCACATGGTCCTGTTTATGACTCGTATTGGAACAGACCCATGGCAAACAATTGAAGAAGAATGGGTTCAAATTCATATTCAATTTCATATTCCCTGTGTGGGTTCCGGGGTCCCATTTTGGCAAAAACAATAGACCCACTGCCTCCCCAATAAGCCATGTCGTAAGAGTTTATCTGGGGCTTCCTTCAAGTCGGGAGTGCATCCGTCTGTGAGGCAAGGAACCAACAATCTGTATACAAATAAGTCAGATCTTTAAAATGGATGTGCACGCAACACTCAGGTTCTGAAACTAAACAAGTCTATATGTGGAGGAAGAACCAGAACTTTCCGCCAGAGTTTACAGCCAGTTAACGCAAAGTTCAGTTGAGTGCAGGTGTTTGGGAATCCCTAGGGGATCATTGCTGAAGCTGCCGAGTTTGTACTCGTGGGAGACCTGCTGTTTGAGAGAGACCAAGCCATTGGATTCAGCTTAGTGCATTGTAGTAAATCCTTTTGACTTAAAGACGTAACTGATAAATCATATTCTCTATTAAAAATATACATTATATGATTCGACTTCTGAAAGTTATGATCTCAAAATTGGTTGCAACACTATTCAGGTACCTTGCTATGCAGATGAGTCCTTTCGAACAATGTAAAGGGAATAGAAAATGTAATCATGTCTATCTAGAAACAGTGAAAATCAAAACCTATTGAATTTAGAGTAAAAAACGTGTCCACAGACAAAACAGGCTGTCAACCAAAAGTAACAAATGATGAAGAAACAAACAATATCACACACTTTGAATAACTAGGTTAAATAATTTACAGCAATTGAGACCACGAGAGGATAGCCATAGAAAATACAAATATTAAACAGCGTTAAAAAGTCTATGGTTAAGCACCATAAAAAAAATCTCTTTAATTTCCCTGTCCTTGGGAAATAAAATAAGCACCTTTGAGATGTAATGTTAATCAAAGATTCTCAGAACACTATGCACACACACAAATGCTGACATTCTAAGAGATCTGAACCTCAAGGAAGGTTGGCCTACAAACATCTTGCCTCATAAGCTGAAATTATTTGGTCATCACCACCACGGCAGATTAAAAAAAAAAGGCAAGGTGCCAGGAACAAAGAGCACGACCTACCTACTCGAAAGATGGGCACGGGATATAAATGACTCCTTGGATTTGAAAGTACACAAGGTGGAAAAGCTGGCGGGAGATCGAGTTTCTTTCAGACAGACTGAAGGGAGCGACGTTCTGTAAATGACACGCTTCACGATTATACGCGTCTGCCAAGACAAAGTAACGCTTACCTCAAATCTGCAGCCAATGTCTCTGTAGGGACATGGGATGACGGCTTTGGAGCACTGTCCTTCGAAGGGATCCTGGTGGGCCTTCAAGTCTTCCTTTGGCAGAATTGTCAGGCATAGTGAGCAGGCCACTGGCAACTTTGGACATGCCTCCTTGTGATCCTAAGGCACGGTACATGGGGAACGATAGAAAGCAAATAGTGCAAACATTATTAGGCCTAACGAAAAGTACAACTAGTCAGCTTCACATTATGTCAAACCAATAAATGTGGCGGATAGAAAGCCTTCATCAGCGCAGTTCATGATTGGATATTGTTATAATTACGAACAAAAAAAAATTTAACCTAGTTATCTACATGTCTATATCTACATGGCTGGCTAGTTGAAGTTCCATAACAGAAAACGATAGGCCACAAAAAGCTGTGGCACACAAGGGCTGTAACTAGCCAAACTATCAAATAAAGCTGTGTTGGGCGTTAAGTCCCTTAGGCCGAGTACACTTGCCTTCAGTCTGGCGTTCATGTGATCCAATCCCCTCATGCGGAATTTCCGACAACTACTTAACAGAAACAGTTACACA
This sequence comes from Candidula unifasciata, assembly GCA_905116865.2. Taxonomy (NCBI): domain Eukaryota; kingdom Metazoa; phylum Mollusca; class Gastropoda; order Stylommatophora; family Geomitridae; genus Candidula; species Candidula unifasciata. The sequence goes on from CAJHNH020000347.1 coordinate 658,046, forward strand.
TACAATTATCTGGTTTAGTCCGTTATTAAATAAGTGTGTATTCATGCTGTTAACAACAAAGTAATAAAAGATACCAGCCTATCCAAATTATTTGTCAGTACAACATAGAAAAATTATTGCTGAAAAAAAAAAAAAAGATTTCAAGTCTGGCTGTCACCCGCTGCGAAAGGGAATCCGTTGCAAGATAAATTACATATACAGTAGAACCTCGCTTAACGAGCACCTCTCATAACGAGTAATTCGCATAACGAGCAAATTTTTTAAAAGAATAACTTGCTTAACGAGCGAAGTTTCGCATAACGAGTGGCGAGGAGAGAGGAAGTCCCGAATTGTGCGCATGTTACATCAGTCTGTTTAGCACTCGTTCAAGTAGCATCGTAGTGATCACAAATTTTCTCGAACTTGTGTTATATTGTGATATATGTACATGAATCCTCCAGGCCTACAAGATGACCTCTCTGAAGAATTTTGGTTCCTGAAGATCCAGTTTCTGCCTCCCAACACCACTCCGTTACTCCAGCCCACGGCCCAGCAAGCTATTTCTAACTAAGAAGCTCCACACTAAAGCACTCTTCGAGCATTGTTTTCAGGTGACTGAAGAGACCAACCACACTCTCAACGAGTTTTGGAAAAATCACTTCCACATCGTTGCCAGCCTCAAGATGATCGACAAGGCGGGACAAGGGATTACCAAGAGAACCCTAACTTATGATTTGAAGAAGCTTTGACCGGAAAGCGTTGTCGATTGGTGACTGAGGGATTCGAGATAGTACCTGTGGAACCTGTAGTCAACGCGATTGTGTCTTTGGCCACTATCATGGAATTGTTGGTGGATTACAGTGATATCGAAGAGCTTGTGGAAGAGCACAGCCAAGAGCTAACTACCGAAGAGCTTATGGATTTGCATTGTTTCACAGCAAGACGTTTTGGAGGACAGGTTGTCAGAGGAGGAGGTAACAGAAAAGCAACAATCTTTTGGCGAAAAAAGAGAAATGCTGAAAGCTTGGCAAACTGTTGCATCTTACTGAGCAGCATCATCGTAATAATGAGTGGTTATGCGCATAGCAAATTTATTTTATGATAATGTGTCGCATTTTCGCCAAATTTTGAAGCTCCAGTAAAAACAAATGTCTCTGGACATCTTTCTAGTGAAAAAAAAATAATTAGCTATGTATCCTAATTATTTTGACTTTTCTGCAAATCGAATTCGCATTCCAGGTAGGTTTGCTCCGCGTTTGAAGAAAAGAGGATTCACTCTCCGTATACTTAGCATTTTGTGAGTATTTTTTTTTTTCGACATGGAACGCATTATCGTATTTTATATTAATTTATGAGAAAAATTGTTTCGCATAACGAGGGTTTCGCTTAACGATTATGATTCCGGAACGAATTATGCTCGTTAAGCGAGGTTCCACTGTATTTGATGCAAGATCACAACTAGGTCTAAAAACCCACAGGGGAAATAAAGATAAGAATAAACCTGTAATGTAATGTAGTTTCTCTTATTGGTTTCCTACTCCAAGATGTGGAGAGTACACATATTTAGTCAGTATTGTAGATTAAGATAGGGAAACATATATTAAAATACGAATACAAAACAGAAGTTTTCATAGCAATAGGAAATTTGTGGAGGTCAAAAGAAATTAAAACAGTAAACTTAAGTTTTTCATTCCAATGCCCAAATCAGTACTACTGTATGGAGCGGAAACATGAAGAACTGAAACAGTTACTAATAAACTGTAAACATTCATTGGTGCCTGCGAAAGATAGAGGGAATTAAATGGTATGACAGAACCATAAATGTTGAGCTTTGAGGTAGAACTAAACAAGTTCAAGTGGATCAAGTGGGGAAGAAAGGACGCTGTTGTTGGATAAAACGATGAGAAAACCTGAGAACAATATATTTAGAATGTCTTTGCAGAGACTCACAGGGACACAAATAATGGGAGGCCAAAAAACTAGAGAAGGGAGCAGCTAAAGGGTGACGTTAGAAAGATGGGGAAGGACATAGGATGAGCTGCTTAGAAAGATAAGGAAGGACATAGGATGAGCTGCTTAGAAAGATGGGGAAGGACATAGGATGAGCTGCTTAGAAAGATGGGGAAGGACATAGGATGAGCTGCTTAGAAAGATGGGGAAGGACATGGGGTGAGCTGCATGCAATAGTGAATAGGACGAAAGGCGTGGGGTTGTTGAGAGCCTATGCTCCACTGTGGGATAGAAGACTTCGTCAGTGATGTTTTGAGAACTCTTGCCTTCAGCATGATGATGGACATGTGATCCAACCCCTTGGAGGTGGAATTGAATTTACCTGGGCCTTCGGGTAACATGCTAAACGTGTATCCAGGCAACTTCACGTGCATTGGTGACGTGACAAGTTGAAAAAAAAAAAAAAAAAAAAAGGAAATGACCCTCACGTTTTTGGTGCAACAGTCATATAGTGCTAGATCTATATTTTTAAAGAACTGACACTCGATGAGTAATGTGGTCATCACGCCGGCCGCCTTCACTTCCCAAACCATTACCTGGTACTCTAGATGAATCGACGTGGGAGCCAATGTTAGTTTTTGAGAAAACTGCGCACAAAACTCATTTTCTGGAACAAGACTAAAATCTAGAAGTGGCCGAACAACCAGAACTGTACCCCGAAGTTTACAGCCGGTGAACGTGAATGCTAAGCAGTAGAAAATAGTAATAATCTATAATGAATTTTTTACCTTGAGCAGATACAGGACGACTTTTGCAGGACAGTATGGACACTTCACCAGTCTATGGCTACAGCTTTCTTCGTGGTGATTTACATCCTTGCGCTTTATGGACATTGTGCAGCCATTGTTGCACAACAGTTGCTCCATCTGGCAAACCTTGCGATGATTCTGTGGATAGTTGAGTATGGCAAATCTATTTACCCGTATATAAACACAAGTTTAAAGTTTAAACATAAATTATGAGCTTAACAGATTACAATTGTTATCCAAATTTTTAGACTACAAAATTAAGCTTTTATTACTTGGTGTTATGGAACCCGTTGTGGTGCAGCGGTTAGACGCTAGCCTGCGGATCTGAAGGTGGTGGATGTAATCCAAAGAGAGCCCAACTTTAAAGACATTGGCTCCTAGGTCAGTGAAGCTTTGAGTAGACATTGGCTCCTAGGTCAGTAAAGCTTTGAGTAGACATTGGCTCCTAGGTCAGTGAAGCTTTGAGTAGACATTGGCTCCTAGGTCAGTGAAGCTTTGAGTAGACATTGGCTCTAGGTCAGTGAAGCTTTGAGTAGACATTGGCTCCTAGGTCAGTGAAGCTTTGAGTAGACATTGGCTCCTAGGTCAGTGAAGCTTTGAGTAGACATTGGCTCCTAGGTCAGTGAAGCTTTGAGTAGACATTGGCTCCTAGGTCAGTGAAGCTTTGAGTAGACATTGGCTCCTAGGTCAGTGAAGCTTTGAGTAGACATTGGCTCCTAGGTCAGTGAAGCTTTGAGTAGACATTGGCTCCTAGGTCAGTGAAGCTTTGAGTAGACATTGGCTCCTAGGTCAGTGAAGCTTTGAGTAGACATTGGCTCCTAGGTCAGTGAAGCTTTGAGTAGACATTGGCTCCTAGGTCAGTGAAGCTTTGAGTAGACATTGGCTCCTAGGTCAGTGAAGCTTTGAGTAGACATTGGCTCCTAGGTCAGTGAAGCTTTGAGTTAGACATTGGCTCCTAGGTCAGTGAAGCTTTGAGTAGACATTGGCTTCTAGGTCAGTGAAGCTTTGAGTAGAGGTATAGTTATGGAAGTAAATTCGACCGACGTGATGCTGATTACATCAGCCATTGGGTGCTGAAAACATTCAGACCAAAACATCCAGATGCTTACTTGCAAAATGAAACGACCATTATATTTAACAAAACAGGAGGGAAAACCAAGAATGTACAAGGTCCTGTAGGATCAAACTCATGTCGCCAGCATGAGTCTAGGGCTCTAACCACTCGGTCAGCTGCTCCTCTGAAAACAGCTAGAGAAATAACACACCCGACAAAGAGATGGTTTATGGAAACAAAAAAGCGCTTTTATGTGGATTCGTTTTCTGTATGACTGTTTCTGCAACTAGGTAGTCTAGTTTTGTTAATTGATAAAGACTTTAGCTAAGATTATTTTTGTCTTGTGGGTACCTTTCCTTTTCTGTTGTTAAGCTTCAGCCATACTTGTGTCATTACCCGCATGGAAATGCAGGTTGCACACGGCTGGAGTAACCGTTATTGGTGCCTTAAAAACAACTGCTTTGGGGGTTGAGATTTCTGGGATGTCTTGGTCTGCCGTCCGAATGGCATCTACATCTCATAGTATGATAAAACTGTTTTTTAGAGAGCAGCCAGGAGAGGACACTTTCGATCGATCGAATATGCGGACACGATTGCTAAACCAGAAAGAAGACATTGTAAACTGCCACATATTTTAAATAGTGCCCGTGTTATTCTATACAAACTTCTGCAGCTTCAACAAAATGTTTTAATTTCATCTGCATGATTTCGTTGATTAAACTCCAAGCATCAAGACAGACATTCGATTGCAAAGACTGCTTCAAGCAACATTAGGATGTGGATGGGGGAGGGGGTAGTTGAAGGGGAGGGCAAGGAAGAACCTGGAATGACAACAAAGAAATGGACAGGACTCTGTCTTATTCACCAAGCGGAAGATTGGAAAGTGGCAGGTTTTATGGGTTAGTGCTTCCATCGATACACCCCCACGACACTAATGGGCTTTACATTGTTCTAATGAACCTGCTCACTTGCTAGTGGGGGTTTAGACTGCACAATTGGCGAACTTACAAAGACCTGATAATGAACAAGCTTCAGCAGATAATGCAGTCTAAAGACTTACTTCTAACTCACGAAGGTCTCCAGTCCAGGCGCACTCTTCCATGACATTTACACACTGTACCCTCAGGGACAAGATTTCCCTCTCCGTGGCCAAGTCTGGAAACATCTGTATTGGAAGGAATATAACTTTTCTAAGTTCCCATCCAATTACACAAGGAAAATATGATTACAGAATATACTACAAGCGAAAGCATAGTTTAGACGTGTGAAAGATCAAACAAACTATGTCCACTATTTTAAAAAACTACAAAACTGCGAGACTATAACCAAAATTGCTTGCAGTAGGTTGAATGTGGTAGATTTTGTTTTATTCTCATAAATGGGTGGATTGATGGATGAATTGTGCAGATTGTTTCGGTTTGCTATAAAGCAAATGAGAAACAAATGGATTGTGCAAACAAAGACGACCAACAGAAGCCCGAAGACAAAGGATGTTTAGAAGTCAGGTGTTGAAATGGATTCTATCCACGGTATCTAAGTGCACAGAAAGATAATGAGCTGCTAGCTCGAAATGTTTAACCTCACAATGTGATGATATGAAACAGACCAGAAATAGCGTGTAACAACGCATCTGCGACAGGGTCGTCCATTGGCTGGGTCGGTAGACGGCTTCGTCGTCGGTCGGACAGTGGGGTTGTCTCTCTTGATCGCATCCACACTGCAAGAGTCTTTTTCGGGGCTACTTGGTGGCGAGTCATTTTGAGCCATTTTATATGACGCACATAACCTGGTCACAATTATAACCCCCCCCACCCCGGGAATGCTGGTTGAACGTGCTTGTTTTTCCCATAAAGCAAGTCAAGACAAGACGTAACAAATAACCACCAGAATAGGACTGCAGGCTGCCTGTCGGTAGCACTTAGTGAAGATTTTACTGGTGCCCTAATTAAAACTTCTGTGAAGTTTGAACTGGACATCTTTGCTCTTGGTTTACGATCCAGGATGTCAAAGTCGTATGGGTGGTCAAACTGTCAGACAGTAGCAGTGAGTGGGAAGACAAGACCGTAAATAGAATGGTTGAGATTAACAATAGACGCTAAGGATGGCGTTTTCCTTGTTTTATTCACTTTACTGCCAGCATACTCCCACTAGGAACTCGCAGGTTGGCTCTTCTAGAGTTTGCCAATAACGGACTATGGACCGCGCTGAGTTTTTCTACTGCATGATAGCAGTCTGTAGGATTAATATTTTAAGGACAAGAATGAGGCGCGCATCCTGGAAGGTAACTCCAGTCATAAAGTAGTTCTATTAGGGCACCCCAAAACGGTTAAAAAGTTCCATGTAGTCCTATGTCGGTCTTGCTTGTCTAAATATTAACTCAGTCCAACGCATTATATGTTAATCTCTCTGTACAATGTAACCATTTTTTAACTTCTGTTTCTTTTACATATCCAATTATGGTAGCTCATACTGACAACATATTTAAAGTATTGATAACTCATACTGTTACATAATTGTTATTGTTTCAACCTTTTAAGACTTTTGCCTTGAAGGGCAGACAGGCTGAAATAAAAAAAATAAAAAAAACAGGCAACAACAACAACAACTGTCTGGGCCTCAGAGTTAATGCATTAAGAGAGTGACAGGAGGAGGATGGAAGAGGGGGGCAATGGGTCTACATAGCTAAGTAAGCGACACCTGGTAGTAAAGATGTGGGCATGCTACTCCCACAATCCTCAGATTATCTGTGGTAGTACGGGAGTTTCTAATATGTTTGCTTTTTTTTTTTTGGGGGGGGGGGGGGGGGGGGGGGGGGGGGGGGGAATACACACGAAGTTATTGAGTTCTTACCTGGCTTACTTTAGTGTACGTTTTATCAACTGGGCAAGTCAAAACTGTGTTCTTGTACCTGGAAATATTAAGTGCCACAGAGTCTTGTAATCAAATTATGACCTGGATATGGTGGTCGTAAAATTATTCTAGACTGTTTTTGAAGTTATCCGGTTTACATTTAAGCCGGGCACATAAGCATCACAGTAAAGTTCATTTCAGGTTGCAGAGAAGTTAATGCTTTGAGTTATATTTTCGGTTTGTGTTCCAAATAAATCCACGTAAAATTAAGTTATAAGTTTTTGATTGGCAAATGCATAATGTTGAATTAAGAATCGCCATCACAGCACTCGGGACAACCACATAAGTGCTCCGTCCCCATCTTCAGCAGCAAGCAGTGAGTTCCAATTCCAGTGACACCAGTAACTGATTATATGACAGTAACTGGCAAATGCAGAAAACTATGTGCAAACAAAATTAAATGTTGCTCAGTTTGCTGCCAAAATAATCCTTAAAATATTCATTGATGTAATAATTACGAAACCTTTTTTTTTATTAGGTTCTGCTGTATTCAGAAAAAAAAGGCGGTTCCCAAATACGTAAAGTGGATATCCAGAAACTGCAGTAAATCATGTGCCGTGCCGTGCCGATAAGCGTAGACATATTTTGTGGTCTCATACATCACCAGAATCACGGATCAGGTCAGTGTTATTGTCTCGTCACATCCGTATAGCCAGGCATATCCAAGTATTTATTTTTGCCGTCCCCTTTTTCTCTTTACATCAATATTTCCAGCCATCTTGTCAGTCGCTATAAAGTTCTCAAGTGCACTCATTTTCGTAACAATGACTGCCTATGTCGAAATTTTCAGGAAACCCCTTTTAGAAAATTGCTGATGTACAAGAAACACGTAGCAAGAGCAGACTCTTCCACACCAATAAGGTAATGACAAAGTGCAAGGTGAAGACTTTTCTGTATTTTGAAGACTTGCTAACACGGCCCTTTTCTACAGTTATTTTTCGCATTCACAAGCTGTAAACTCCAGTGGAAAGTTCTGATTATTTGTCCACATCTAGACTGTAGTCCTGTTCCAGAACCTAAGTTGTATGCACATCGATTTTACAGATCTGACATTTGTATGCAGACTGTTGATTCCTTGCCTCAGGCAGATACAGCCCGACTTCGAAGGAAGCTCCTAATTAGTCGACTCCTACGACATGCTTCTGGGTAGGCAGTGGGTCTATTTTTGTTTTCCCTACAATAGGACCCGGAACCCACACGGGGATCCTACAATTTAAAACCTGTCGATTTGTATCATACAACAAACGTACGGTATGGTTTTGTTGATGCAAAGCTTGCAGAAGCGATGACCACAGGCAGTCTGCACGGGGCTCCTTAAGGCTAGCAGACAAATGGGACACTGGAAGCGTCGGTCTAACTCGCTGGTGAATGTGACGTCAAAACCACACTCCATGCCTGTTAAGAGAACATTTCATATTTTACTATAAAATCCTGGTAGTAAAACTAAGACCACAAATCAAGAGCCCTATCTCTCCCACTATTTTAATTAGATAACGTTTTATCCTATCCTTAAGTGAGAGGCCGGTCGGAATTCCTTTCCAAACGTCCTTTAGAAAGAATTGCTGAGTGACTGACATTCAGCCTCACCAGGAAGGTACAACGAGGGATAAACCCGTACCGATGATACAAAGTGCCAACATTCGGAGGAGAATCGCCCGGGCGCAAGATCCCACAACCCCGTACAATCGTGAGGTCATATTCAGGGCCCACGACAACAGCACGACAGGGCCCACGACAACAGCACGACAGGGCCCACGACAACAGCACGACAGGGCCCACGACAACAGCACGACAGGGCCCACGACAACAGCACGACAGGGCCCACGACAACAGCACGACAGGGCCCACGACAACAGCACGACAACAGCACGACAGGGCCCACGACAACAGCACGACAACAGCACGACAGGGCCCACGACAACAGCACGACAGGGCCCACGACAACAGCACGACAGGGCCCACGACAACAGCACGACAGGGCCCACGACAACAGCACGACAGGGCCCACGACAACAGCACGACAGGGCCCACGACAACAGCACGACAGGGCCCACGACAACAGCACGACAGGGCCCACGACAACAGCACGACAGGGCCCACGACAATTTAAAAAAAAAATGCGTCCTATACTAGGACGGGATCATGGATAGGATGAAATATAGTGAACCGATGTGACGAATAACGGTAACAAAAGAGTTTCACACTTGTACTATATGCTCTACTTTGTCTTTCAACTCTCAATGAAACAATTCACTCAAAACCGTAAACGGTAATGATTGATAGATACTGGAAACTATAGTTTGCTACATCATTAATTTGCTAGATGCAAGCTACAACTGAACATAATTGAAATAAATAGCAAAACCCTGGAAGAATCAAACATGCTGACCAGGAAAAAGTTTAGGTCATACGGAGTTAAACCTCTCCCCCAATTCCCCCCCCCCCCCCACCTTTCCCCGGAAAAAAAGCTGACGGGGAAACTATTAGATTAAATAGTTTCTGAATTAAAATACTGAAAGATGTTGAAATCACAAATTTGTGGCATCAAGATTCAGCGGTTGTGTCAGAGAGAAAGACAGACAAAAACTGCATTCACAGAGGAGTTGAAGTAGACTACAAGGCAGACTAAGAAAACCCTGTAGAAATATATAATAGAAATAATAATACAAAGACTATATCATACACTGGAAAGAGAAGACCGATAAGAGAAATGAATAAAGTTGGGGTAAACCTGCAGCAATTAACCCCAACGACTCGGAATCCTAAAGAAGACAAAAAGTTACATCACACACTGAAATAATATTTTCACGATTTGTGTGGTTGCAGCATGACAATTTGTTTACAATTACATTAATGAAAACTAAATAGTTTTTATTTGATACTGAATTTGTAAATGAAAAGATATAGTTTAAGTCACATACCAATGAAGTGAAAAACAACAGGTCAAATGAGAAAGCTTGAGGCATGCGACAATTTCTTTGCTTCCTACCTCAGTATCAACCGTCACTGGAATACTCTGGGCAACACCGAATGCGTGGTTCGACCAGGGCTAAGTTGTTCCCTGAGTTGTTTTCTTTTGTTTCGTCAGCTGGCGATTTTCTCGTAAAAAGTGAGCAGAAATCATAAATGTGAATGCCGACTGGACAGCATTCAAGCAGAACGGTTTTCCTGAACACATGTTTGCTACCACAACAAACTCAAGTCACATCCCGGAGAGGGGAGATCAGTACTGAGGTACACTTAGTAAAGGATTAGCCTTTCTCAGTAAACAGTAAATAAGTAAAAAACAATATTTACGCAAGTGGTGCAACGAGTAAATTATATCAGACTCACACTGTGTACAGACTAATCGACATTTGATGTGTACATCACACCGCCCACCCCTACTTCACATGACATTTCCTGGTACACATTTTAGACTGATTTGACCTGAGAATCAAGGTCAACCCCCCCCCCCCTCCCCCCTCGCCCCCTCCCCCCACTAAACCCGCGCCCAGACTTTCTAAATTAAACAAATGCATGCACAGTTTGGTTATATCAAAGACGAGAATAATTCCACGTTGTGATGTCTCAGTTGAAGAAAAAAGACTTAACCAAATCAATAAATTTAAATTTTTTGGGAACAATTGTATCATCAGATGGAAAATGTGTGACAGAGATTAAAAGCAGAATAGTTCAAGCGAAAGCTGCATTTCAGAAAATGAAAAATATCTTATGCAATAAATCGCTCTCATTTAATGTCAGAAAGAGGGTGCTAAAATGTTAACACAAAACCTATTCTGCTGTATGGCAGCGAATCTTGGAATGTCACTGAACAAATTAAGGAGAATTTGAAAGCAACAGAGATGTGGTTTCTGAGACGAATGTTACAAATACTTTGGACGGCCAGAGTAACTAACAACGATTGCTTGAAAAAGGCTAATGAAAGTAGATCTCTGTATACAACAATAAGAAAGTGACAAACACTGTTCTTTGGCCACATAATGAGAAGAGAGACTTTGGAGAACATTGTGACAACTGGAAAGATCCGTGGAAAAAAGGGGTAGAGGTTGACCAAGAGAGATGATGTTGTATGGACTAAAACGATGGCACAGAGGGATATCATCAAGAGAGCTGTTTCAGTCAACCAGGGATCGTGATCTGTGGATATGCATGAGCACCTTGGCCAGCTGGCAGGGCACATGATGATGATGCACATCTTATTATGGTCGGTAGTGGCCGTGGTGAAGGGGATAGATGCTGGCCTGCAGATCCGAAGGTCGTGGGTTCAGGTCCCGACGGAGACAGACTTTTTTTTTTTCATAATGACCTTGACTGTCAGATCGAGCCAGCCTTAAATAGGTCGAGATAAAATCCTGAGAAGTAAAGGCGACTATTGTGAGGCTAACCACGTCACACACTGAGTGCCGATTGGTCTATAAAATATAGGTCAAGAGCCAAATACGTCTGAAGACGTGGACAAGGGTCCTTTACGTGACTTTTACTTAATATCGCTCTCGCGTCGTGTGTCTCGCCAGATGGAGTACGCGTTTCTGTCTCTCTGTAGACGTCTCTCTACACAGCCCTCTGTCCTTGGCGTTCTAGATCATGTCTATTTATGATAGACCTCAACCTCGGACTGCCTAGCAACATCATCATCATCATCATCGTCATCATTATCATATTTCTCTCCTGCCCTTCTCTCTATGAGTGCCTAGTCTACTGCTATCACTCAGGTGGCCACGATCAAACGCGCTACAACTAAGAAATTGAAGGGGGGGGGGGAGGCGGTGAGAGCTCAGCACCTTATAATTATCTAAGAGAAAGGGCTCAAGTAGTTGAAGTCTTGTTTAGGTGCATTTGTAATAATGATTATTATTTCTGTGTGCTGAATAGCAAAAAATTATAATACTGTATTTGAAATAATAATGAAATGCAAAAACAAGGTGGCAGTACCCGCTGAAGATTTAGGAGTGTGTGCGTGCGTGCGTACGTGCTTGCGTGCGTCTGGCCCGACAAACAATTTTTGCGGGGCCCCAGCTGCCCGAGCTTCCTGGTGACACACGAGCGACGGGGACCTCTAGTCAAGATATTTTCAGTTGCTTCTGACTTCATCACGTGACCAAGGATCCAACCAGTTATTTTTTCGTTCTTTTACGGGACTTCCCTGAATTAATTTTGTTTGTAAATGTCCATTGTAAAAAAGGGACAAGTTAAATATTGTAACCAGTTAAAAGACATAACACTCTTTTTTTTTCATAGTGGAGGTGTGGTGGGGGGGGGGGCGAAATTAAGAGAGCTAGGGGTAGACAACGATATGAGTGGGAGGACCATGTTAAGAGATAGACTAACGGTAGTCTGGGAGAATGTACTGGCAAGTGATAGTGAGGGTGTGCGATCTATTGCAGCCAATCTTCGCTGTAGGGATGGCATCTGACTGATTGATTGATTGACGTTATTGCCGTTGGGGCTTGCAAGAAAAGAAAAGAATAGTAACTTGAAACCTACTATGCATGTCATAAGAGGCAACTATGAAGTGTTGAAGCTAGACTGGCTACTTCAACTCGTAGAATAATGTATCTGCAAAATCCGAACAATCATGAAAGAGGATAGCGAGAAGAGGAAAAGCTTATTGAAGGAACAAGTTAGCTAACCCCTTCTAGGCAGGAAAGATTCTGTGTCATCTTTTTTCGGCTTGATGCCCAAATCTTTACAGTTTCAGTAATACAGTACGTCTAAATTCACACTAACTATCCCACATAGTAAACGGACCACGACTTTTTCGGTGCTTTATTTATATCCTTCCTCAAACAGGGGAAGTCCGCAGGTCACGGGACAGTTTAATATTTCAGGGGGTGGTAGGTAGGCTGCATGCAGTCATGGGACCTAGGCTGCAATCTCTCGTGGGACATAGGTGGGTTGGGGTTAGGGCCAGTTCTATATGTTTTGGGTTGGTTAAAAGCATCAGAAAACCGGGAAACCCAGTCTTACCACCCTCTAAAGTGTTAGACTGTCATGTGACGTCATCTGGGGGTAGGATATAAAACATCACTTTTTCTTCTTTTTAATAAATTGCCTTGGCTGGCAGGGCGACCCAGTCTCAAATGTAAGGTGACCACACATCCCATCCCCCCCCGCCCCCCCCCCCCCCGGTGTGTCCTGGCAGTCCCCTCGTTACTCTGGAAGAACGTCAGTTTCCCCGTTTAAAAAAAAAAAAATCTAGGAATAAGTTCGTGAATCTGAATAGAACAGAGTGGCTAACTTCACTGGAAAGGTCACGGGTGGTGAGCATACTTTTGATCTTTTCTGCAGGTGGGTAATGAAAAGGAAGACATATTGGCTGGATCCGCACCACTGGGTGGTGAATTGATACATGACAAGGTAGATGTGGTCAAGGCCCTTTGGGAACAAGCAACGGAATCAGTAGAGAAAGAAGATTTTCATGGCCTGGAGAGCGAAGCCCCTGGGTGTAACCTAAGGGTCTGGCCGGCTCACTACACTCAGAGGAAAGGCAAGACGGAATTTTTACCACATTGTGACCGGTACCATAAGTGTTGGAACTCTGCACTGGCTGCTGACGATGAGGACGGAGTATGCATGGGAATGCCCCGAGTGCTGTGATGTCATTTCTTGACTCAACTTAACTGAACTCAACTCAATAGAACATACACTTATAAGTATGTCTGTAATCCTTTTTAGATTTTACGATCTTAGAGTAAGTAAGTTTTATCCACCAGGATAGTTAGTTAATTAGTTAGTTAGCTTGGTTATCCTCACTGCACTCCGAAAACGTCCATAGGTGCACAGATCCTCCCCTCAGTGTGAACCCCAAAGTCCGATGGCTAATAGTACCAGTTCTATGTTGATTAACAAGTCTTCTGGCTTGTCTGGTGTGGGTCTCGTTTTTTGCCATGCCATCTTAATTCCCGAGTCTGCCATTCTGGCGAGCGATGTGCATTCACTGCCACCAAAGTCCTATATTCTTCCCATTTCTCTGAGGGCATTAATAATATCATCATGATCCATAGGCTGACCGTCGGTAGTGATAGCGGATCCAGTAAACCTGTCAGCTCTTTCATTTCCATCGACGCCTGCGTGTCCCGGAACAAAAATAAAGGTGACTCCACGCACAGTGGACTTCTGTAATGAGTCAAGCCATTGTCTTCGCACCGAACCTGTCTGAACCCTCCGGATCATACTCATTGAATCACTGAGTATACATACGCTGGTATATTTTTGTGTTTCAAGCCAGGCAAACGCTTGCGTCACTGCCATCACCTCCATCGTCATGCTGCTGGTTGTCATGGAGAAGGCGCCGTTGGCTTCTTTGACTGTTCTGCCCGCTGAGCGTGCTGTGAATGCCCATGCGCTTCTTTTTTTTTTTGGAGGGGGGGGGGGGGGCGTATAACAGATCCGTCTGTGTAGATTAGTGCATCTGCTTCGTCTGAATTTTCACTGATAAGAGCGTTGACCTCTGCATTAACAGCGACAGGATTCTCTGCTCTGCATCCACCAGGATATCACACTGAGCGATAAACACCCGGTGACACACCGTCCCACCATGCGTATGAGGATGACCCGCGGAGTGGTCCCTGAAACCCCGTTCAACCTTTAGGTTAAATTAGGGCCCCCGTCATTTACCAGAGTGAGGCTTAAAAAAAACACACGAAACATTGCACTCCTCAAGGGAACGAAGAATTATTAAATGAAACCATCTTATAAACTTCTAAGTCCTTAAATGTGTTTGATATTTTGATGGGGACACTCTGAGTCAGAATTTATATTTTAAAAGCATGCGCATTAGGATAGCTTGGGCCTGAACTCTTAGGATCTGTGAAGGCAGGGTGGTGTGAGAGGTAGGAGTAGCTAATAAACTGGCTTATTTAGGACGTCCCGTTTCAGCTCCAGATACTATAGTCACCATACTTAAATGGTTACCAGGTAAAATCCTGGGAAATAAAAGCGGCAGGTGTGACGTTGACTTACGGTGCCGACCGGTTTTTAGAATGTGGGTCCATCACTATATGCCCAATACGCCCGAAGACGCGGACTTTACCCTCACACAATGTGTCTGACACCGTCGCCAAGTACTTGGGCTTAAGCGTAAAGTCCCAGCCTGCTTTTAATCTCAGCGGCCGTGACTAGAGCGAGACATTAACTCAATACAAAGCTCGCGTTTGTTTCTCCATGTTCCAGACAAGCTGTACGTCCCACAGAAACAAATCAAATGCCAACATTCTAGTCCTGCTTGGTTGCTTCTCACAGTTTATTTCATAAATCCGTGCGTGCTTCAGGAGGGAAGTGACGCGATATCAGCTAATAGAATCCCTGATTGCCAGTTTGGCGTCCTAGCAACGGCACTTGCTCACCAGTCTCGGATAAAGTCTGCAGTAGCTTATCTCCTCTGTAACATTATAGCCTGACTTATCTTAGGCGGGCGGCCAATTTAAGGACCGCGTTCAGTTAGTTCTGTTTGTATCCTTGGTTGTTGAAACTTCCATCGGTCAAGACCAAGGTAAGATGTTTCTGCAAAGTAAAATGTTAATAATTCGACGCTAATTTGAAATCATTAAATATACTCAAAGGTGATATTACTGTGTGAAAAACAGTCTATATAGTTTGCTGAAATCAGGTTATTGAAATTAAAAGCGCCGATTTCGCACCCTAGCTGTAAATCACAAAACAGTGTCCCGATTGTTTTTATAAGGGTGAACGCAGCAGCAGAAGAAAAAATACATGTATACACACACACGCACACACACACACACACACACACACACACACACACACATATATAAAACTTAAATTTAGATCTGAGATAAAACATATAATTTTTGTTTCTGTTTTCTCCGGTGTTCAATTGCATTACGTGTAGCTTAAAGTTAGATTTGAGCTGAAACATTTAAACGTGTTTGTGTCTTTCCCCTCGACCACCTGCGTGTACATGTTGCTTAACGATATATCTGAGATAAAACATTTAAACAGCAATAACTGTCTCTCTGTTTCTCTTCTACCCCACCTCACCCCGTCCCCGCCCAACCCAGATTACTTGTATTGTATGTCAATAAATATTTAACTTTTGTTTAGAGATTCCCGGGCCCCAGTTTGGGAAAAAACAAGAATAGACCCACTGCCTCTCCAAAAAGCATGTATTACCAGTCGACTAACTGAGGACTTTATTTGAAGTCAGAATGCATCGGTCCGAGCGGCAAGAAACAACTAGCTGCACACAAATTAGCCAGTAAAACGGATGTACACGCACATTTCAGGTCCTGGCGTAAAGCCAAAGTCCAATTGGACGAACAACCAGGACTTTCCACTGGAACTTTAGGGCACTGCGTGGTCTCCAGACATGACGTCTGCCTCGAGTGCTGGGGGTCGTCAAGCCCCATGTGAAGGCTAGGAGTTTTTCACGTGGACTTCTAGTAATTCCCCCTGGTTTCTGGGTAGTGAGATTCGACTCCCGTCTGATACTGTTGCGCACGTAAAAAGTCTATTGGCAGTTGAAAAATAAAAAAGAGTAGCCTAACGGCACTGCGCGAGTAAATTTGGATTAAAAAATTTACCCAAAAGTATTTCAAGATCCTCGCCAGTGCTACAGAGTTCGTGCACTGCGCTGAGATTCTTCGGACTCAGGCTTGTATTAGAAGTAGAACGGGCCATTTATAGGTTACTAACCTTGTGCCATGATGTTGATCAGTCGCCTAAACCTTAACCTAAACTGGCGCTTACAGCCGGTAAACAAAGACAAAGAAGAAGAATAGACGGTTCTTTATTAATATCCTACCCCAGATGACGTTACAGGACAGTCCAATATTTTAGAGGGTGGTAAGACTGGGTTTTTCCGGCTTTCTGATGCTTTTAACGACCCCAAAACATATAGAACTGGCCCTAACCCCAACTCACCTACGTCCTACGAGAGAGTGCAACCTAGGTCCCACAACTGCATGCAGCCTATTTACCACCCACTGAAATATTAGACTGTTCCGTGACCTGTGGATTTTCCCTGTTTGGGATAGGATATTAGGACATTTGAAAAGCACATTTTGCAGCAGAACAGAAGATTATCTTCTGTAGACAGCTCATAAACAAACAAAAAATCGAATTGTGTGTCCTTTACAGGACGTTGCCGAATTAACCCCAACATTTTGTGTGTGTTTCGGACTTCACCAGGAAGTTTAACTTTTAATAACATTAGGGAGTTGCGTGGCCACGAGGCATGGTGTCCGCCTCGAGTGCTAGAGGTTCCAGGTTCAACCCCCGGTAAGGACTGAGATTTTTTCCACGTGCACTTGGACTTCTAGTAATTCCCCCTGGTCTCGGGGTAGTGGGATCGGACGCCTGTGTGCATTGTTGTGCACATAGAAAAAAATCCATTGGCAGTTGGAAATCTAAAATAGTTGCCTAACGGAGCTGCCCGGGCAAAATCTAGAGTTGAAAATCTACCTAAAGTATTGCAGGATCCTCTTCAGTGCTACAGAGCCTATGCACTGTGCTGGACTTAATCGGACTCAAACTTGAGTTAGAAGAAAAATGGAGCACTTATAAATGTGTGTCGTGTGCCGTGATCTTGCTCCGTGGTTCAAACCTCAAACCTCAAATTTTAATAAGATTAAAACCTTTGCTTGGCGTTCGGTCGGCTATGGATTCCACTGTCGAAGTCAAAGCTAGACGGTCTAAAACAGCTGTAATGAACTTTCAAATCAAAGAATCGAAAAACTACTTCTGTGTGGCACAACGCCATACTCGTGACCTGTGTGCTATAAACATACCTGTCAGCACAATGACGTTTTTTGTGCTGTTTTCTTCAAGGTGGCCGCAATCGAAGCTATTTGATACCCAGTGTGTCTGGCAAACCTGAGCTGTTAATACCGTTTAACGCTAGCCTTTAAACCGATTGTACGGGAAAGGATCTTTTTCACACCAGTGGTAAATTTGGCAAGTTGTGTTTGGTACATCAGTAAAAAAATTTTTCATAGGCCAGTTGACGCTTGATTGATGGTGCGGTCAACATTTCCTCAATAGCTGTACTGTAAAAAGCTGTGCTCTCGTGACATTCTTCTACGTTTCTGCTCTTTATCCCCCAGTAGAACATAGGCTATCATCCAACTCACTTCAAGCAGTCCTATCCTTTACTCTTGCTTGTAGCTCACCCAGTGTTCTCCAAGGGGGCTGCATGGTCTCGATGTATGGTGTCCGCCTCGAGTGCTAGAGATCCCGCGTTCATGCCCCTGTTAAGGCTGGGATTTTTTCTGTTCACATGGACTTCTAGTAATCTCCGCTTGTCTCTGGGTAGTGAGATCGGCCGCCCATGTGTATTGTTCAGAACGTAAAAAATTCCTTGGCAGTTGGAAATTGAAAAGAGTAGCCTAACGGCGCTGCCCAGGCAAAATTTTGAGTTAAAAATCTACCCAAATATTTCAGGATCCTCGCCGGTTCTACGGAGCCCGTGCACTGCACTGAGCTACTTCAAACTCAGACTTGAGTTAGAAGTAGAACGAAGCACTGATGGGTTACTACCCGTGTGCCATGATGTTGATCCGTTGTTCAGAACCTCAAACCTCAAACCAGTGTTCTCCATTTTTAACTTATTCTTCTATTAGAATAGCCTCCCCTATCTTAGTTGAAGTGTCCATAGGTGGTTGGTTTTTGCGGTTTTTGTATTTTTACGAGATAAGGTAGCCAACCCCAAGCTCAACCCTACCCTTAGTCGCCTCTTACGACATGTCTGGTATGGTGCATTGTTACTTTTTATCGGGGCTGCGTTAGCGCAGTCGATAGGAGACTCGCTTTCAAATCCATCAGCGACTCGCTGCAGCTCACAGGGCTCACCCAGCCTCTAGGATTCTAGGAAATGGGTACCAGAGTTAACACTCTGGGGTAAATGGATAAAGAGTTGCAGGATAGTAGTGATGGATCTTTTATTGTCGAATAGGGCTCCAATACTGACACAGCATAAACATGGCCTGGAAAATTAAGCCAGCCGAGTTGATATCGACAACATACCCACTGAGTGTCTTTTTCAGTTGAGTTGACATGATCTCAATCGCGAACTGACATTACAGCTATCGGTACATTCTCACAAGCACAGCGTCCCCATCTTCAGCAGCCAACGAAGAGTTCCAGTTTCGATTGTAGCCGTAGCAGTCTAATTTGTATGTCGTCTCGCCTTTACTTTGAGTCTGAGTGTTCGCCAGATCCCCGGCACCATTCTCTTTATACCGTAATGACCTATTTGCGCCTCTGCACTGATCAGTCGCTCCAAAAGGACACTGACGATGTTTAACTTGTCTGGCTCTTGCCGGGGGCCCTAAATATAGCCTGGCCAATAATATGAACGCAATTTCCGGGACCTCTCCATGTGTATTCCTCATCCGCAAGGTGGCACTTTGTTTATCGCTTGTGTGATATCCTGGTGGAGCACAACTTACTTGTTTACCTACGTCTAACTTGTCATGCAAAAATTCTCTACCATATAATGCAACTCTGGCCAATCTGTCGGCCTCGTTTCTCAGCATACCTGCATGACCTGGAAAGAATATCCAAAGGACGCTAACAAACTGAGACACCTGAAGCGGTGCTTGCCATCCAGCACAGAACATACATGTCTCCACTTTTCTCCACATGCTTTATGAGTCAGTTACACAAACCATCAGAAGGCTTCACTGACCGCATCCACCTATATTTTCAAACTAGATGTTATGGTATCATATGCCAAGTTTTGTTACACTTAGAATCGTTTCTTGACTTTTGATATAAACTCCCACTACTCCTTCCGTCTCTCTCTTATCTTTCAAAGTCCTTACGTCCTTTTCAGGACGTAATTTTTTGTTATTTGAAGCCCCACTCTGGCTTTTGCCAGGGGCCGCAATATAGGCAGGCCATAAAAATGGCCAAATGTCTGAACGCGGTTTCTGGGATCTCTCCAAGGTGATCCTCATCCACATGGTGGCACGTTGTGTCATCGGGTGTTTATCGCTTGTGTGATGTCCTAGTGGGGTAGAAAGTCACTCACTCACACTCCGTCTCTAAAAATAAGTGTTACCCTATTAGTTTCGTCCTTTTTAGGATGAAATTTTTTGTTATTTAAAGCCCCACCCTGGCTTTTGCAATATAGGCAGGCAATAAATATGGCCAATTGTCCGAATGCGGTTTCTGAGACCTCTCCACGGCGATCGTCATCCACATGGTGGCACTTTGTGTCGTCGGGTGTTTATCGCTTGTGTGATGTCCTAGTGGGGTAGAAAGTCAGTCCGTCTCTAAACTCAGGGCCATCTGTATAGATTAGCTAATCATATCACCTTCTCTCTTTTTTAATGTTAACATCATGAAAGGGTCAAGTAGAAAGCAATTGATGTCACTGGTGGCACAGGATTTAAAGAAAAAAGTATATCAGAGTATGTATTGAAAAAAAAAAATCACCTTCTCGGTAATAGTCGTGATTGTGCAGAGCCCGCTGGCTAGTTCATGCATTCTCATCCCAGTGTGGTTTGATCTCTACATAAGTCTTGATCTTCTTCTACCCGAGTGTGTAGATGCTTGCCAGAGAGTTCGCTGGACTTCTCTTTCAGCATTTTTCATTTTGGCTTCGTCCATTCCGGTCCTCTGTCAGCCAGGGGATGTCAGATGTTGTCTTCTCAGCTAACCCTGGATTGTCCTGGAGGTCTGGTTCCCTAGTTCTAGGTCTCCCAAGCACGCCGTGGAACTCTTTTATCTCCCGTTCTGCTTACATGTCCATCATAACTGTGACCCATCCACTCGTCTTTCTATTGCTTGGATTTCAAGATCATGACATATTTTTTCAGTTACCTACTACACAATATTTAACCGTTTACTTTTAAGTTTGTCTGCATGTATATCTTCCAGTGTTCTTTTTTCCCCTTCTGTCAAGATGTCTCTTTGTTGTGGTATCTACTGTGATATCCGTCTGTGGGAATACATATGTATCGGGACTGTTTGTTGACATATATGTCTTTCCTGGCGGACGTCTTTCTGAATATCTGTCTATTGAAGGTTGTATGGATTCATGCCATATTGTCAGAATCGATCTTTCTGACGCCATGTTTTACTTTCATGGATATATTAATCTATTAGTCGGAGTATCCGAAAGTATATCCAAACATTAGTCTGTCTTACGGGATACCGGTCTTTCGTCGATGTATATGTCTGCACACATGTATATCATTCAGGATGTCCGCCATATAAAAGGAATGCACACATCATATGAGTATTTGTATATATTGGTTGCTTGCTTCCCCCCCCCCCCCCCCCAATGTCTTTTCTTTTATTTTAAATTATACATGTCCTTCGTTCATACAATTCTTATATCTACCGACAAGCCCGGCTCTCTAGCGTAGTTGGCTAAACCGGATTGCGCAGTGAGCGGGTGACAAACTCGTTGTGGTCCGGGTTCACTCCCGAGGGTAGGCAGAAAAGCCACATTTCTCCCAGATTTACGTTATTTAAAATGGAATCAATGCCGAAAGGTTGCGATATCAATAATACCGAGTCTAAGGGTTAACAACTCATGGCTTCTGGATACTAAAACAAACAAACAAACATATCTACCAACAAAATCCATTACATGACTTCTTCTTTTGCTACTCCCTTTGGCACGCTATGTTGTGGTTTAACACTAAGCTACGATATCTGTGTCTCTCGGCCCAAAACATCCGACTGTAGCAAACGCATTATACAAGATGCTTATCATGGGACCGTTGGTATGTCCCCCAACTCCCCTCCCCCTTATTGTAACCCTGGAACCCACATAGGGGCACACTTTTTCAGAAACACAGATAATCTACACAAGCGTCATACATACACGGATGTATGTTAATCTGTGACAAAGAGTCAATTGTATGTCCATTCAATGCTATACATCTAAAATCTGATATCCCATGTTTCGTCTATCACGCACGCTTAGTGGCACCGACTGCCTCTTTGACCAGCTCAACAAAGGCGGAGTAGACCAGAAAGAATATAACGGCATTCGCATGTGACCAAAGCAGATTTGGTCTCTCACGGAGTTGACTAGATTTTTCTTTACCCACCCCCTTCCCCCAGCACAAAAGAGGTGGGGTAGGGGGGGGGGGGGGGAGGGGGCTTTACAGCTCCGCTCCACCTATAGTGGTAGTGGATCCACAATATAGCCTGCTTCTACAAAGACAACATGA
>CAJHNH020000347.1:684899-745668 GCA_905116865.2 Candidula unifasciata
CTTAACAAGTGCCGAATGGTCGGTAAAAATGTGCGTGCTCTTCCTATATGCCCTATGCGCCTAAAAGGCGTGAAAAGGGGTCTTTACTTTACTTACTTTTTTCTATTAAAAGCTGCTGCTGCACATTCCAGTGCTGGTATTAAATATTTAGCTGTTGTTGATAATGTTTACTATTACCTGTTGACAGATATACGAATACAATTTTGTTCAGTTAGGTCTTAAAGGATGGAGATTAGAGGGGCAGAATGTTAGACGGGCCTGCATACCCAGTTCTCAATCCTTCAAAAATCAAGTTTGTTTGTTCTTTCGTTCGATGGTGATGTGTGCAGCTAATGAGACAGGGCACGGTACAGCACCCTGGAGATTTCAATTCACTCAGTTCAAATGACGTCACACTCTGCTGGCGATAGCATTGTGTTAGGATTCAATGACAGCTAAATTATCTCGTTTTGAATAGGCCAGGACTCAATTTCAGTCATTTTTTACTTCGGTTATTAAAAGTGTCTGTGTATGTGAATATAAAGAGGGAAGGCATTGGGACAGAGTCAATATATGCCCACACTATATTCCTCCAATCCACTCTGTCTTGTACAATCAATTCAATATCATGGTTTGAATTCGGACCAGCAGCTTGTACTACTCTCATCAACTCTCGTTGATTTCTTTCAGGCGTCCGGAGGAAAATTCTAGTTGATCGTCCACTTTTGGGCTTTGGTCTTGTTTCAATGCTTGGCTTTTGCGTGCACATCCATTTTACGTATCGCACTTATCCTATTTGGTTCTTTGCCTCTCAGGCAGATGTACTCTGACGTCGAAAAAAAACCTTTCCTGACTAGTCACCTTGTATGACATACTTATTAGGGAGCAGTGGGCCTATACCCCCACCCCCTTCACTCAAATAAGGCCCTGGAGCCGACACTGGTAGGTCATGATTCAGAACAGCAAACAGGGGTTAGCTAGAAATAGACTTAACTTGGTAAGCCTTCCGCCCTTGATTATAGGTTAGGTACTGGCTTTAAGTACTCTTTCCATGTCAACAGGCCCAGAAAACCAGTGTTTAGCGAGGATCTCAATACTTGAAAATACAATTCTTCCTTCTATTTTTTACTCTTACAGAACGTTCAAAGCCTTATCTTAAAACACAAACCCGTCTTACCACCAGCATGAGCTACAAGTGCTCCACTTAGCAGCTTTTGTCTCGTTATCAGCCGCAATCATTTGAGTGTTGATTGTTAATCCACCCGGCTCAGATTAAAGACATTACTGAGACAGATAGTCTTGTCTGTGTACTTCTTGATATCACAGTTGACTGAAGAGCCGTACAAAGAAAAATCTAGATTGACGCACTAAAGTACAACTAGTCTATAGATTTATGTTATAAATTCCCCCCCCCCTTTCCCGCCCCCGTGTGGGTTTTGCGGTCCTATTATAGGGAAAACAAGAATAGAGCCACTGCCTACCCAAAAGCATGCCGTAAGAGTCGACTAACTGTGAGCTTCCTTCGAAGTCGGAATACATCTGCCTGAGAGGCAAGGAACCAACAGTCTGCACACAGATGCGTCAGATCTGTCAAATGGATGCACACGCAACACTCAGGTTTTGAAACAGGACTGCAGTCCAGAAGTGGATGAACAACCAGAACTTTCCACCAGAGTTTACAGCTGGTGAACGCAAAGAAGAAGAAGATACATTTCTCATCACAATTATGTACCACGCCGGCGACAGCTATCGTTCTTTATTATGTATTTTGGTTTCTGGGTTCTCAGACCAAGTCCATCTTACGTAAACTGACATTAAGTGAATTATTGAATCATATAAGTATATTATCAGTGGACGTTAGCATAGATCTGGACATAGAAACACAATTCCATTGTACTTATATACCCATTGATGCTTTTATTATGATGCCTAAACATAATTTTGACCGCCAAGAAACAAATTATAAAAAGTATATTCATATCAACAATATCATACTACCAAGTCCAAACTCAGACATTATCAAAAGAAAACCGCTAACTTAACTTTCAAAGGCAAGTGAGAAATTATACTGTTACACAGACTGTGGGAACAAACACCATGCACCAAATTCATTGAGAAACAGAAGATCGAATGGTTTGACCATCTTGTTAGAATACAGTCAGAACAACAGTAAAAACAGGCGCTGGACATGAACAGATTTTATATGAAAGCAAGAGGTCGCCATTGGAGATGCGGAATAATAACATTAAAGAGTTTCCACGTCGACACGGAATGACAATAGCTATTGCTACCAGTCAAGCAATGGATCGCAAACTGTTCCTCCTCACGCCGCTTAACGTCAAATTTTGAAACTGATAATGGCGGTGATTAAATCCTAAGATTTTAAATATGTTAGCAAATGACCTTTTCATCCCTTTGACACATAGAACATATAGTGCATGTCTCAGACTGTTTTAGACAAATCGGCACTCGATAAATGATGTGCAATTGACATCACTTCAGCCGTCTTTACTTCCCATTATATTTCCTGATACTCATTTTAACCTGAGTCGATGTGGGAGCTAGAGTCAGTTATAAAAACCTGCCCCATTTGTGATCGAACCCAGTACCTTCAGACCGACAGGCAAGCGTGGAGAATTAAGAAAGCTGTCATGACACCCCTTTACTGTCACAGAGCAGTCTCGAGATATTTCATGAGTGAGCTGGCTCAAACAATCTCACATCTCTATGACTATTGTATTTTAGCACAGAATCAGATTGTTATATCGATTGCCGCTCTTGAAAAAAAAATTCCCTGGTTGCCACGAGATACGAAGATAAGTGATATTGTGTATTTGTGTAGTATTGTCAATCTATGTTTGTGCTGAAGAAGGCTTCATAGCCGAAACGTTCACGTTGTGTTTGTGTTTGTTATATTGCGAGGCTCGCTGATATACTTTTCGTACGGATCTAAATCTTTCCTTTAAAAAAAAATTGTTGAGTGCAGAGTTCATTCCCGGTGTATCTTTTATTTTCCGTTTTTTTTTTTTCATTGTCTACCATAACCTCTGATTTATTATTGTGCTCATTAAATCTGTGAGTGCTATCAATACCAACGAATATCTCCCGTGGCGATACCTATGGGTCTATAGGCCACTTGAGACTGTGGAGTGTTATCAAGGCGTGTCTTATAGTTCTGAAGCTATCTTTTATAAATCACTGATTCAATGAATCTAACGCGTCGTAGAAAAGTAGGTATCGTCTTTGTTGAGATAATGCTTACAAAGATTAAGTGTCCAGTCCTCGACAGAATTCACCATTAGAAACACTAAGGGTGGAAATAAAAGTTAGCTGTAAGCTGTTATTATTACTAGTGGTAACCATCTGATGGACGAAAAGTTTCGAACATTTTTTTCTTTCACGATGTTCTTTAATGTCAGTGGTGTATAAACTGTGTGTGTATGTTAATAGCGCGGAACTGTGGCTAAAGGCAGGGGTTCTCAAACTTTTTTGTGTGTCGCGGCACCCAGTTTGAGAACCTCTAGCTTAAAGGGTAATGAATGGGTTTCAAAATTTTACAGTCCTCTACTTATCAGGGATTCTATCTATGTGGCAGATAGGTTGTGTGTGTGTGTGTGTGTGTGTGTGTGTGTGTGTGTGTAAGTGTGTGGTGTGCGTGTATGAGTGTGTGTGCGCGCACGCGTGTGTGGTATTTATAGCATGCACGGTGGAAGAGGCTGAAGTCTCGTCCTGTAATATGTCCCCAAGACAGTAGTGGTGAACTGCAGCAACCGTTGATTGTTGAAATGATTTGTTTTTTTTTAATATATAGGCTTTTATCAAGTTCGCTTTTGTTTATTTGTTTGTCTGGTGCAATTTTCGCGTTCGATTTTTATACTATTTCATGATAAACTTTCGAGGTGACATTTTGTACACACACGCTTTGTGGATGAAAATGCAATGTGTTGAAAATTCATTCTGAATAAGATTACTTTTAGTTTTAATTTTGCTATAAATATGTTAAGTTCGGGGATGGAGGGGGCGGGCATTTAGAATCCAGTCTCAAATGGCAAGTCTGACGTTTCTGTGTATCATAAGTAAGTAAAAGTAAAGGACCGTTTTCCACGTCTTAAGGCGTATAGGGCATATAGGGCTAGACCTATATTTTTAAAGACCAATAAACACAAGATAGGTGATGTGGTCAGCATCACGCCAGCCGCCTTTACTTCCCGGGACTGCACTCGGTACTCACTCAAGGCTGGGTCGAACTGGGAGCCAAGGTCATTTCTGAAAAGAGTCCGGCTCCGCCAGGGAGCGAACCCACGACCTTCCGATCCGCGGCGAGCGTCTAGCCGCTCGGCCACGGCGACTCCTTTCTGTGTACCCTGATACTTTATGAAAAACAATACACTTGAAAGCATACCAATTCGAACGTATAGATACGCACCACTGATTTCCTTCCAAACTCGAAGATAGTTTGTTTCCACGATACCCATGACAGCAGGGATTGTTTTTTAATGTGTACTTCGTCTGAATCATCACCTCGAGGCGAGAAGAAATCTAACTTATGATATGAAAGAGTACTGAGAGAAGGGGGAAGAAAATGGGAACGTTTGCTGCTCACAAACCAGGATGCCGTCTTTTTCGTTTCGTTCTATGAGTTAGTCAAGATGTCCCTATTTTTGTCGATTACAATGGGGGCTGCGTGGTCTTGAGGCATGGTGTCCGCCTCGAGTGCTAGAGGCGAAAAGAGGATCCTAACGGCACTGCCTGGGCAAAATTCGGAGATAAAAATCTACACAAAGTAATTCAGGAGCCTCGTCGGTGGAACGGAGTTCGTGCACTGCGTTGTGATTCTTCAGACTCAAGCTTGAGTTAGAAGAAGAACGGGGCACTTATGGGTTACACCCGTGTGCCATGATGTTGATCCGTTGAAAAAAAAAATAAACAAACTGTTTACTGTTTATTACAGTTGATATACGTCTCTGAAAAAAAATCGCTCGCTGCATGCTTACGCATCTTATGCAAACACTGAAACGTGTGGAAGTTACCAATTTTTAGTACTACAATTCTAGCTGTGCGCGCTTATTCTCAACAGCAAAGCGACGAGAAGGAAAATATCCCGTGATACCCTCTCCAGTGTAATCATTACCTGGTGACACTTACCTGCGAATTGATCACGCCTAGCCGCTGACACTGGGGGCACCATACAGTTACACAAAATAACCTAATGTACTTTGTGAATGAGAGATGATCAGTCATATGTGTATTGCCTTGTTCATGTCTAAGACGATCGTTTATTATGTCAAGGTCCACAATGGCGACATCGGAAGTGTTTCGACCCAGCAACGGAGATTTATTGGTCAGAGATGCCTTGATACATGGTCCGACATTGTCCGCTGACCATTTCAAGAAGGAGACTGGTCGGCCACAGACCCAGGGAGGGTACAGGTTCGGACAGCTGAGTCACAATTCCTTCTTTACCCGACACAATCCTCACCCTACTCGGGTCAGACACATTAAAGGTAAGGCAGGAGCTATGCGCGCCAGCGCCCACACACATACGCACGCACACAGACACACATGTTATTTGTGAGAATGGTTTTTGAGGTACACGCAGATAAAATATTCTTATTCTGCGATTTTTGTTGTTCCGGATCGCTGCTCCTTTTCCTCCTCCTCACCCCTTTCCCCAACTTTGAACTCCTAATCGTTCTGCTTCTGCTGTTTTTTTCCTGATACTGTTGTAGCTTCTCTCCTGCTTTTTTCTGTCAGGGGCAAAATAAAATCCTTACCTGCACAGTCGTGGCGACAGCACTAGCCATGCGGCCGTATATTCTCAGCCTCAAAGACCCCCTGCCTAAACCGTAAAAGTGGTAAAATAAAGGCAGTAATTGGCAAATATTTTTTTTTCAATTGATTGCGTATTGTTATGAACTGCCAAACTTGTCAAATGTTTTAATCTTCTTTCTTTCAATCAGCTCACAAGCTTCTCAAATCTCTACATCTTTTTATATGTTTGATGATTAATGTTTCATTAGGAATCGACATCACAGCACTTGGGATAGTTCCATAATCGTTTGCTCCATATCTTCAGCAGCAAATTTGTATCTTGCTTGATACATCTTTCTTGCCTATCGGCAGTTACACGTTTGCTTGCTGGCCTGTTGGTGACGTGTTTGGATCATCTTCCAGGAAAGGACCCCCCCCCCCCCCCATTTTTACAAATTGAACTCCTAGATGATCCAATTTAACATCTATATTGAATTATTCTGGGAAGTGAAGGTAACAAATATAGTATTGACAAAAGTATAATAAAATGTCGATCTGGCCAAACTGCTAAGAATGTTGGTCTCTTGTGCAGGAAACATCCGAACCACACTCAGTGAGGACAGCACTAGCCAAGCCACCCTAAATCCTCAGCCTCAACAGTTTGGGCAGTCTACAAAAATTAAACTTACTTTATATTCTCAGTAAGTGAGTTTTACCCCACCAGGACATCACACAAAGCGACAAACACACGGTTACACGAAGAGCCACCATTCGGTTGAGAATCAGCCGTAGAAAGCCGCCGAAGAACCCGTTCTTCCGTTAGGTTATATTAGGGTCCCTGGTCACAATTAGGGTGGGGCTTCAAACTAAAAAATTTTGTCCCACGGTGGGACGGCACGGTTATAATGCTGTTCTTAGGAAGTCCAAATTCGTGGGAAATTATTTTTAAAATGACTTCATAAAATAAAAGTTAAGATGTCTGTTTTTGTCAATATCGATTTGAGTCTTAACTATTAGCTACGCTAATAAAACTTCTGTGTTGCCTTTGATCGCATGCTATTGACATGGTTCTTTAATTTTCAGAATTAGAAGCTAGCAGATCGATCTCGGTGTGGCGTGGCATTCGTATTTTAAACCTGATATTATTTCAAGCATTCCCTGTGTTGGTCACAAGGCTCCATTGTGGAGAAAACAAGAACAGACCCACTGCCTCCCTGACAAACATGTCGTAGGAGTCGACTAACTGGGGGCTTCCTTTGAAGTCGGAGTGCATGTCCGAGCTGCAAGGAACAACCAAATGCACACAAATAAGGCAGTAAACGGATGTTGTACACGCAAAACCTAGGCCCTGGCACAAAGCCAGTTCAAAAAGAATAACTGATAGAACTTTCCGTCGGAGCTTTCAGCCTGTGAACAAAGAAGAAGAAAAAGATTTCCAGCAAGGAAGTTAATAAGAAAATGTATGTCTTCACGATGGAGAATTGTGACGATGGGTATTTGCATCCTTCTGTTGTTATCGTTGGGAAAGTTACGAGGTCTTCTTTTTCTTCTTCTTTTCGCCCTCATTGCAAGTGGTTTTCAGAAGAGAAGTCCACAGGTCTTTACGAAGTGTGTGGTGCGACTCAGGTTTTTCACTGTCCCATACAGTAGCTTGGTTTCCATTGGAAATCCAACTTGCCAAACATAGTGTACTAGAA
The DNA here is from genome assembly GCA_905116865.2 of Candidula unifasciata. NCBI lineage: Eukaryota > Metazoa > Mollusca > Gastropoda > Stylommatophora > Geomitridae > Candidula > Candidula unifasciata. The sequence continues at coordinate 692,327 of CAJHNH020000347.1, forward strand.
GCGAAAAGCCCTAAGTATCAAGAAAAAAAAAAGGAAAAAAGTTTGTTAGGCGGGGACTAGAAATATAAATATTCTAGCCCAGACAAGAGATCTTCTGTGTGCAGTCTAGTCAAACAATAAATAAACTAGGCACACTAACCACAAGTCCTAATTTGAACCAAAAACAACTAGAACTATATTTACCACATTCAACATCTTTTATTTCACTGAACATAAGCTAAGTTCTTGACAAATAATATGGCATTAAAATTCACAACGTGTTCCAAAATACCCTACAACAGATGGAACCTATCTCTGTCTACACACCTCAACCCGCGTTGCGCTTAACAATTGAACGCAACGGGAAAATCAGAACTAAATGTTACTCGTCTGAACAGGAGAGGCATAAGTGGGTAAACTGACCACTAACGTCAGTTTTATCACTTCCTTACTCCAAGTTTACCAGGTTTCTGGCTCGCTTTAATAAGCCTAATCAAATTTATATAACAGTTGTCCAGGGCCTGTCGCAACAGGATCTCTCTACTGTATGTACAGAGCACGTCTGTAGCACATGTTCAGTATTCTGTGGTGTCTGTCCGCGAGGACAAATTTCTGAATCTCCAGTCTTCAATATCTTCCACTGTAGTACTCTCATACCACTATCCGATAGCCACACGAGCGGTGAAATTTTACAGAAAATGCGAATGTCTGTTTCCTCCCTGAGAGCCGAGGTGGCATTTCGGCTAGATACTTGCTTGTCGGTCTAGAGATAGAATCCCTCTAGAAATTTTTTTTTTTTTTTATTATCCAGAAAGAATCTTGTCTCCCAGGTCGCCCAGCCTAAAGTGGGTAACAGGTAAAAATCATGGGAAGTAAAGATGACCAGCGTGATGGTGACCACTTCGCCCACAGCGTACCGACTTGTATACTTCTTCTTCGCGTTCACCAGCTGTACACTCTAGCGGACAGTTCTGGTTGTTGGTCCACTTCTAAACTGCAGTCCTGCTCCAGAACCTGAGTGTTGCGTGTGTATGCAGACTGTTGGTTCCTTGCCTCTCAGGCAGATGCACTCCGACTTCAAAGGAAGCTCCCCAGTTAGTCGACTCTTACGATATGCTTTTGGGTAGGCAGTGGGTCTATTCTTGTTTTCCCCACAATGGGGCCCTGGAACCCACACGGGGAGATTAGTATACAAAAATAGCATCATATGACCTAAGCACCACTGACCTGAAAAAGGGGTCGTTTACTTTACTCTAATGTTTTCCCTCAGGTCTCCTAGATGTGCCCATTTGTTGTGTCAACGATGACGGTTACTTTGCAAGCCCACGATACTCTCTACAGTTTCCACCAAATGGTTTTGATAACCAACAACTAAAGGTATACTTAGTTGATCGTTTTTATTATTATTGAATGGAATAGTACTTGTGTTGATAGTGTCTGTGGCTTCAAGGTTATGGAAGCAGAATTATAGTTTCGAATTACCTGGTTCGATAGAGTTGCATGAGATCTGGCAGCAGAACGATTTACACTGATGTCAACATCTTGATGTTGTCATTCCAGATTCTTCTTTGCCATCCTCTTCTTTGACTACCCCCCCCCCCCCTTTTACCCTCCCCCTTTTCCACCCAATGTTAATTGAAGTATAGTCTTTGCAATTGAATCATGTCTCACTACGTGCCCAAACTAAGCTGGCTTGTAGCGTTTTAACACTGGCAGAAGAGTTTTCTGATGTCCTGCAAATGTGTGCATTCTGTCTCTCACATATTTCTTAGTTTTATATTCTAAATAGCTAATTCATAAAATTCATCTATAGCATTTAGGTTCGAAAGCCTGAATCCCCTTTACTCTTGAATCCTCCAGTGTGAATTATACCTTATACGGACATCTGTACCTTAGGAATAGTGAACGTAATTTCACAATCCTGACATGCTGAATATCGAAGTAAGCTGTGAAAAATTTTGTAACAGCGTCTTTTAGGTTTATTTGGACAACGATATGAGCGCCATACCGTGCAAATGCAGTAGTCAACTACTAGCATAACAGTAAAACCACACAAAAAGTATTCTTTTCCACGCTCTTAGGCATATTCGGCATATAGTGCTAGGCCTATATTTTACATACCAATCGACACTCGCTGGGCGATGAGGTCAATCACGCCGGCAGCCTATACTTCCTATAAATTTTACCTGCTACACAGCCCGGCTCTCTAGCGTAGTTGGCTAAACCGGATTGCGCGGTGACCGGGTGACGAACTCCTTGTGGTCCGGGTTTACTCCCGGGGGTAGGCAGAAAAGCCATATTTCTCCTAGATTTACGGTATTTACAATGGAATCAAGGCCCGAAAGGTTGCGATATCCATAATACCGAGCCTGAGGGTTAACACCTCATGGCTTCTGGATACTAAAACAAACAAACAAACCTGCTACCCACTTTTAGGCTAGGTCGACCTTTTCAGTCCATGATCTTCGGACCGGTATGCGAGCGTCTAGCCTCTACGCCTCTCTACTAAAAACCAGTAAACGGCCCATAAATAGTGATCTTGATGAATGATACAACTAGATGTTGTAAGGGCCCTTTGGGTGCGAGTGAGCAGTGCTGTGTCACAAACAGATCATTACAGTCTGATTAGAGTTGCTCTGCGGGGAGGTACAAGAGGTTTGGCCGACGCTCAACACTCAAGAAAGAGGTGAAACGGATATACATACAGTCAAACAGTTACTGGTACCATCGGAATTGGAACTCTTCGCTTGCTGCTGAAAATGGGGATGGGGCGCTTAAGGGGGTGTCCCGAGTGCTGTGATGTCAATTCTTAATTCAACATTCAAGATTTATGACGCCCTGGCCTGTAAAGGACGCGCAAGTAATATCTTAAAACCATAATTAAATCGTAAAGAAGAACGTTTCCACATTTGTCAAATTCCACAGCACTGGAGAGGTCGTATCCCAGTGAGTGCCATAAATTTCAACAAACGACTCAACGCGATTGGTGGTTGGCAGAGTCTCGCAGGTTTAAACGGCTACCCTTTCAGAGAGAAAGCCATCCCTAAAGTTGGACTTGGTGAGTGTGTTTTGTGTGTGTGTTTTGTGCAGATTCTAAAAGTGGTAAGGCTTGCATGTAACAGCTGTGATCGGCGCTTTCACTTTTCATTCTTCTTCTGCCTTTCTATCCCCCAGTGGAACATAGGCCCTCAACCAACTCACGTCAAGTCGTTCTATCCTTCGCTATTACATAGAGCTCTCCTCATGTCCTTCCCATCTTTTGAAACTTCATTCTCCAGCTCTCTTGTCCGTGAGTTTTTTGGCCTTCCTTTATTCATATGCCTCCTATGGGTTCCAATGCAAAGACATTCTAGTTATGCTGTTCTCCTGTTTTCTCAATGTGTCCTATTCAAAGCCAGCGTCTTTTCCTCACCTCTTGGTCCACTTGAGCTTCCTTAGTTCTCTCCCAAAGCTCTACATTAGTTATTCTATAGTACCATCTGCGCAGCCACCAGTTAATAAATGTCTGTAACTTATTGGTAATTGCCTCAGTTGTTCTCCGTGTTTCCGCCCCATACAAAAGTACTTATTTGACATTAGAATTAAGCACTTTAAGTTTAGTTATTTCTTTTGACCACCACAAATTCCCTAGTGCTATGAAAGCTCCTCCTGCCTTTTGTGTTCTTATTTTAATATCTCTATCAGTTCCTCCATCTGTAACTACATTACTGCCCATTTAGGTGTACGACTCTGTCTCGGAGTGGGGTGCCATTAAGAGAAACCACATTACTGTTTGCCTGATTTATTCTCATCATCTTTGTCTTTCCTTTATGGATTTTCAGACCTAGCAGCTGTGATCTCGCATCAAGTATATTTAATTTATCTTGCATCTGATTCCGTGAATGGGACAGTAGAGAAATATCATCAGCAAAGTCCAGATCATCTTTTCATTACCAAAGACAAATGCTTTGTTGTACTGTTTATTGTTGATTGTTTATTTTAGAGATCATATATATCGCACATCAGGCATGACCACAAGTGCTCCCATCTCCTCCTGAGTTTGCCTCCGCGTGTTTTTCCCAAATCATTTCCAACGAAACTGCAAGCCTCACAGCGTTTAGTCTCACGTATGGCATTGATGATGACTTTCCTGTCCATAGGGGACCCATTCATGATAGTAGCACTGTCAGCCAGAGAGTGCTATTTATTACTGATTACTAATTTAATAACTGACATAATAGCACACCGGGTATACCCATAGGTGCTCCGTCTCTCGCAGCAAATGTCTTAAGGTGTAGATGCTAACTGTTAATAAAATATTAATACTGTTCACTATTCTTTGCAGGCACGCCCGTTGGTTAAAGTTTCATCATCATCATCATCAGGTGCCTTGCCGACTGGCGTGGGCGATCATGCCTCTCCATAATCCGCGATCTCCTGCAGCATGTATCAGTTCGTGTGCCGACACACCTCCATGCCATGCAGCAAGACTGTCAAGCATCTTTTCTCGTTGTCTTCCTCTATCTCTCCTTCCACAGATCTTTCCTCAAAATAAAGTTTCAAACATAGCGAAAAGAAAAAATGTAAAACCTATTTCTAGAGATCGCATTCAGGCATATATTGATCGCATTGTACTTAAAACCGATATGATCCTGTTTTTTTTTTTTTAAAGAAGTATTCACTTTAGTACGTTCCTCCATGTCTGCACGATTACGGTTCCAGCCTTATACATTAACCTGTTATTGAGCTGGTTCCTAATATTTCTCCCCTTTTTTATTATATTTATTCTATTTATGACCTGAAGATTTGTTGTGTTTTTATTTCCATTCAAATGCTTTATGTCCATCGATTTATCAGGCAGTCTTATGCTAGAAGGCATAGATCCTTCTTCTTCGTCGTCATCATCTTATTCTTCTTCCTCCTTACCCCCCCCCCCTCCTTTCTTCGTCGTTATCTTCTTCTTCTTTTTCGTTATCTTCTTCAACTTCCTCCCTCTCCTTCTCCTTCTTCTTCTTCTTTTTCTTCTTTTTCTTCTTCTTCTTCTTCTTCTTCTTCTTCTTCTTCTTCTTCTTCTTCTTCTTCTTCTTCTTCTTCTTCTTCTTCTTCTTCTTCTTCTTCTTCTTCTTCTTCTTCTTCTTCTTCTTCTTCTTCTTCTTCTTCTTCTTCTTTCTTCTGCCTTTATTTCTTAATGAAGCATAATTCCTCCGCCAATTACGCAAAGTCATAAGGTCCACCTTCCTCAGCCACATATTATTGATTGATTAAAGTCTGCTGTTCATTATAAATATTAAACAATTACTATGAATAGTATTAAGCTTAAGCAATCTACATAAATAACAATCGATAATGAAAATCACAAACATGCATACTAAATAAAGTAACGCCTGCAGAAATTAAGTGATTTTCAAGCATGCGAGAGAAAAGTAATTTTTGAATTATAGTTTCAAAGAAATAACCTTCGACCTGAGAGTGAATGAATAGACCACCATATCGATAAATGTCAAAATCAAAACAGTCTACCGCCTAATTGGCCCCGGATACAGTTGAGATAAACGCTTCTAGAACGACAACAATGGCCAGCCACTTGAAGGCTGGCTTGTCCAAACTGGTGAACTGAACGTGCCGTTGACAGCGATCGAGTATTGATTATTTGGTTCCTGTTTATATATATATTGTGTTAAATCTGATAGCCTCGCAGCAGTAATTTCAAGAATTAACTGAGTAACCCCCCCCCCCTCCCTTTTCCATCAAGAGCTGTACAAGTGACTTGTGTTAAGTCGGGTGGGTAAGTTGGGTAGGCGGGTGTTTAGATAAATAAATGTAAACGCAGCCAGGATGGCAGACAGACACATAGTGAAAGAGAGTGAAAGAAAAACAAGTGCCCCGGCTAAATTGTGTAAATTTACGGACAAGCTGGGGGATAGTCGTCGGAGCTACGGAGACCGTACTCTGTGCGACGCTCTCGGCAGGTAGCTAGCTGTTCTGCGGAAAGAGACTAAGCTATATAAGATGAAACCCGGTGCAATGAAGTCGATCCTCTCACCTGTATTTTTTACCTTTACTTTCAAAGAAAGTTAACATAAATTGATTGAAATAAAAGATTAAGAAACAAAAAGTAGCCTAGTATGCTTGTACCACGGCCTTCTCTATTTATTATATTAGAGAAGGCCGTGGCTTGTACATACCGGGGAATTTTAATGGAAGAGTGGGAGAACGCAGAACGCCATGGGAGAGATTTATCTGGGACCCTGCAGCGATACAACTGAATCTAATTCTAACGGAAAAGAACTACTGAATCAATGTGCAGAACGTAACTTGATTATCAGTAAAATCTTTTATCAACATCGAAGAAGTAAGATATTAACGTGGTATAGATGGAACAACTTAAGCATCACAGATTTGATTTGATTTTGACAAAAAGGAGACTAGAGATGGAGAATAAAGAATTCCAGGGCCATCCAAAATGCACTAATAGATTCAGACCATAGACCAGTGGTACTTGTGCTTCATAGACCAGCTGGAACACAACCCAAGAAACCAGTTCAACAAGCAGAGGAAATAAACATGATCAAACTAAAAGGGGAGCAGATGTGGGAAGCGATCATCACGATCATCACCTTGTAGTTGCTCTACTACAACTTAAACTCAAAAAAGTTTACACGCAAGTTAAGACACAGACAGCACGTTACAATGTTAACCTTTTAAGAGAAAAAGACATTGCCACTAAATTTATAGTAGAACTCAAGAATAGATTTCAAACCCTATCAAGTGACCCAGAAACTCCAACTACAATCAGCATTCAAGACAGATGGAACCAGATCAAAGAAACATACAAATCAACTAGCAATAACATATTAGGAACCAGGAAACAACTCCACAAAGAATGGATAAGTAGTCAAACCATGGACTATATTGCCAAGCGAAAAAGAATAAAGAGCCTCATAAATCACACTAAATCAGAACGTCAGAAAGACAAACTACTGTTAGAATATAGCGAACTAAATAAAGTGACAAAGAAAAGTGCCAGAGCTGACAAGAGAATATTTATGGAAAATCTTGCAGAAACAGCAGAAAATGCTGCTAAAGCACATGATCTACAAACCCTACACAATATTACCCAGCAAGTTTGCGGAAACAGAAACAATTATCAAAGCATACACATCAGAGATAACCAAGGCAGACTGCTCACCACAAAACAAAAACAAGACATGCAGTGGACTAAACACTTCTCCGACCTCTTGAACAGACCTGATCCTGAAAATCCCCCAGATATTCAACCAGCCTCTCAGGACATTGACATTATTACTGAACCACCAAGCAAACAAGAAATCATTAAAGCTATCCACTCTTTAAAGAACAACAAAGCACCAGGCAAAGACGAACTGCCAGCAGAACTTCTCAAAGTAGATCCCAACACAACTGCTAGCATTCTAGAACCATTGTTCAAGGATATTTGGGAAAAAAAAGTGTTGCCATATGACTGGACTGCAGGAACAATAGTCAAAATCGCCAAAAAAGGAGACTCAACAGACTGCAAAAATTGGAGGAGAATTACTCTATTCTCAGTACCAAGCAAAATATTTTGTAAAATCATCATAATTATCATCATCTCGTTATGCTTAGTGGCACATGAGGCTTCAGAGAGGACTTTCCATGCTTTCCTGTCCTGTGCAATCTTCAGTGCAGTTTTCCATGTCAAAGATGCCGCACTCAGGTCACTTTCCATCGTTCGTCTCCATGTTGTTTTTGGGCGCCCCTGTTTTTTCTTTCCCTCTGGTGTCCATGTAAGAGCTGTTTTGGCAGGTATATCAGAAGTCATTCTCATAACTTGGCCAAGCCATTTCCATCTTCTCTTGGTAATCATAAAGTTTCTTGGTTTGTGGTTTGAAGTAGTTTAGTGTTTGAGATTGTATCTGGCCAGAAAATTTTGATAATTCTACGTAGACATGTGTGGTGGAAGGTGGACAGCTTGTGTGCATCCTTTTTGGTCATTCTCCAGCATTCCGCTCCATAAATAAGAACTGGCAAAATGATGCTCTTGTAGAGTCGGAGTTTTGTTCCTCTGCAGTAATTGTTGGATTTCCAAATTTGCCTCATTCTTCCAAAAGCAGCTCTAGCTTTGTTCAGGCGTGACTGTATGTCTTCCTCTGTCCCTCCCAGTAGGGACACCACACTGCCAAGATGTGTGAAATGTTCTACATTTTCAAGTTATTGGTTACTTATGGTCACTGGTTGTTGGTTTGGACTGTTTGTCATGATCTTAGTTTTCTTTGTATTTATTCTCAGTCCCACCATTTCTGCCGTGCAGTGTAGTCTGTTACTTTTCTGTTACGATGGAAAGTGACCTGAGTTCCGCATCTTTGACATGGAAAACTGCACTGAAGATTGCACAGGACAGGAAAGCATGGAAAGTCCTATCTGAAGCTTCATGTGCCACTAGGCATAGCGAGAACTGATGACTGATGAAACTAAAAGATACAGAAGTTGCGGAGGAAATAGATAGAGCAGCCAGAATCTCCGTCAACACCCTGGCAGACGCAAACAACGTAGAAGATGAGTGGACGACTTTTAAAACTTGCATCCTGAATACAGTGAAAGAAAACTGCGGTCTCAAAAAGCCGGGCACTCATAAAAAATATACAATGTTGTAGATTGAATATGTTAAAATCTCTATCCAGAGAAAAAAAAAATTGTTTTTATAAGTGGCAGGATACAAAATTAGATGAAGACTACATCAGTTATATAAAAGCGAGAAGAGTGAAAGCAGGAAATCAAAACCTTGGGCAAATTATGGAGAACAAGTAGCAACATTATGCACTGAGTCACAAGTTATGTGACTGAGAGAAGAAAAGCTTAACCCCTCCACTGTTATTAACAGCAAGAGTAAGACACCACTTACCAGCATTAAGATATTAAAGACAGATGGAAGGAATATTTCAGTGAGCTGCTAAACAGTGGAACATCGGATGAAGTACCAAATCAAAATAAATTTGCAAAAGACCATAAACCAAAGACACTGGAATCTGAAGTTCAAAATGCCCTGAAACAAAGAAAAAAGAACAAGGCAGCAGAAATAGATCGTATTACAAACAGAAATGTTCCTTGCACGTAAGATAACAGCAACAGCTTGGTTGGCCAGAATCTTTAATATAGCTTAGGAGGCACGGAAAGTTTCAAGTGACTGGCAGATAGTAATCATTTTCTCCATTTGGAAGAATAAAGATGACAAAAGAGACTGTGAAACATGCAGGGGCATCTCCATCTTGAGGTACTCTGGAAACATGTTTGTAAAAATTTTCGAACTTAGAGCTCGACCAGTACTAGAGCCCCAGTTGAGTAAGAGACAGTTCGGTTTCAGGAAGGTAAGAGCTATAAAGATGCAATATTTTCTTTAAGGCAATAATGCGAGCATTCGAGAGGAATATCAAGAAAGAGATGGATAAATCGTGTGGATGAAACCTACAAACAGTTGAACAAATCCATCACTCAAGCCATCCGAGAAGCGCAAGACAAATACAGAAAACCACAACACTGGGCTACAACCTGGTAACAATGAGACGACAACAGAAATTAAAAAAAAAAGAAATAGTACATTTTGTGATAATGATTCATAATAATAATTTGAATATCCTTTCTTAAACTGCTTCTCATAAGGTCTTTGTTTTGAAACAATTCTAGTACCTATAACGGAGGCATGGAGAGATGAACTAGCAGCGTTCACTCGAGCCTTGGGAGTGGAGGAAGTATTAGCTGGCAACAAAGTGGCCCCAGTGGACTCTAAACCCGCAAGTGAAGGACGTAAACGATCAACTGTCTACTCCCCTGATACGGGTCGTATCATCCCGCCTCCTTCCCGGGCTGTGTCTAGGGGTCAGTCTAGAAAAGGTCAAGCTAACAATCAGTTCATTGGAGGAAACCTGCAGCATATCTCTACTTATCCAGACTGGGAGAATCTTGTAAGTATATTTGGAATTGTGTGGCCGGTTTGCTATCTCGTATTGTTTCTACCCCTAAACCGTGTGAAGTAAGTCATAATAATAATCAGGTGCCTTGCCGGCTGGCGTGGGCAATTATGCCTCTCCACAATCTGCGATCTCCTGCAGCATGTATCAGTTCATGTGCCGACACACCTCTATGCCATACAACAAGACTGTCAAGAATCTTCTCTCGTTGTCTTCCTCTATCTATCCTTCCACAGATCTTTCCAGTGGTCACAACATGTTATATTTTCCCTCTTCTCATAACATGACCGAACAATTATGACTGTCTCCTTCTGATGTCTGTGATAAGTTGTCTTCGGGCTCCCACCTCTTTCAAAACCTCTTGGGTAAGTAAGAACCTTTATTTACGCCAGCAGATGGGCACGTAAAACTAGATCTATAGTTCATAGCCAAAGGCCAAAATGTTGAAAATGAGGATCGTCACGGACCAAAGGCCCGAGCCTCAGTGTCAGAGACCTAGATTACTACCATGACTGCGTAAGGCTCGCTGTATAGGCTCGTGACAGACAATCTACCTCTAAACACACGAAGCCGAACACTTACAGAGCACACACACCAATATGCAAGTTTTGTAAATGCTGCTTGCGTTGATGGTGAACATTTATTCTAGTTGCGGACGTTCTGTATTGGCAGTACTGACGGCTGCCTTGTGCATTTAATGCATGTCTATGCTAATGGCTTCACTAAAACTGCAGTCTGTTTCAATTTTCTCAGACGAAGGAGCAATAGGCATTCTCTGTGGGATTTGTTTTTTTTTTAAACTGGCACAAGGACGGAGAAACTATGGGGTGGACCGTTTTTCATGAAGCTGGAACTGCAGTTAATTAAGTGACTCACTAACTATACTGTTCAATAACAGAAACGCAAAGTTATTAGATTGCGCGTTTTTATTAGTAGACCGGCAAGCAAGTACGCCTAAACACTATCGATGACCCAGATGCAGAAGAACCGTTAACTGATTGGTTGAACCCTACTGTATTCTTGTTTGCAATTTGAATAATTTCTCTCATTAAATTTAAAAGATTTTCAATGTCGAAATTATATTCCATTCAAAAGCTATGCCTTTTTTTTTTTTTTAAATGTAGAACTGTAGCAGTCACATATGAGAACACTTAAAAGTGTATGTTTGCGCGCGCTCGTCTGTGATATTTCAACTGTCCTGGATCGCCTCTAGTATAAATGCTAATCCATAACAGATCATATGTTTCTGACTATTTTGTTGTTGTTGTTGTTTTTGCTACAATGAGATAATCCCTAGTCATTACTTTGCAGGTGTTTCTCATGCTGTGTCAGATTCTACAAACGGAAGACACGAATGCTGTCCAGGCTTGGCTGTGCTCTGCTGGCGAGAGAGGTATTCGCGTCTTCTGTCAGACTACACTACTTATAACAGTACAACAGCCTTGTGCAGCCAAACCTTGACACTTTCGTCACTACCATCTTCACATTTAGTATCATCACTACCATCATAGGTTAGTTGCGTATCCTTTACAGGACGTTGCAGAACCAACCCCAACAGCTTCTGGCTGATGTGTGGTTTTTCTAGGTACATTTACGTCTAGTAGTTTGCCATTGCTTCTGGATGGTCGGTTCTCTTGATACCACAGTCGAAACCAACGCAAGGCGCATGACCCGCAGCTGGGAACGAACCCGGCATCCCAGCATTACGAAGAATTCCCATCGACTTAGCCAAAGAGCCGACCACTACCATCATACCTAAGCTATATCAGCATTACAGATTACTTGAATTAATTTTGAACACCTGTTGATTTTAAAGTTTAATTCCTAACCATTTACAGTGGACAAGATATCAAACCAAACCAAACATAGACCTAGTCAGCTTCACATTATCACAAACACAAATGAACGTTGAAACTTAAAAGTTGTCACTACATTACAGAAATAGACAATGCCACTTAACCGAAGTATCTCGGAAAGAAATCCCAAAATGTCTGTCCAGTTGAATCTCTGACACGCGTGTGAATACTAGAAATGAATACTAGCCAGAAAAGACTGTGACAGGCAAGAACCATAACATAAACATATTAGGTAAAAACTCTGTTGAGCGTTAACTCCCCTAGGCGAGTTGGAGCCCATTAGAAAGACAAGACGGTTCTCTAGAGACTTGCAGACTTTGTGACTGGAATGGCTGGACTTGATGGCAGTAACCTCCATGTCGAGGAAACTCTGATGACACTAAAGAAAAAAATGGGTGCTTTCTTAATATCCTACCCCAAACAGAGGAAATCCCCAGGTCACGGGACAGTCTAATATTTCAGGGGGCGTAGATAGGCTGGATGCAGTCGTGATACCTAGGCTGCATTCTCTCGTGCGACGTAGGTGGGTTGGGGTTAAGGCCAGTTCTAGATGTTTTGGGGTCATTAAAAGCATTAGAAAGACGGGAAACCCAGTTTTACCACCCTCTAAAATGTTCAACTGTTATGTGACGTCATCTGAGGCAGGAAATTACGAAAGAACCAAAAATTGCACCGGCACTGGTCTGAGGGCACAGTGCTACACATTAGAAAGAAGTTGCATGAACATGTCAGCGAGTCGTACCTCCATTTCACCGACATATTTCATACCACATCTTTTGCAGATGATGGGTTGAATCACACTGCGGCTCATGGAGTCAACAGCGGGCCGATTAAACCAAGAAAACAATGACCTTGGTTCCAGATCTCCATGTATGGGTTCCGAGGCCCCACGTCTTGTGAAAACAGAATAGAATCACTGCCCTTTAACAAAGAGTGACATGCTTGTTAAAGTCTAATTAAGATTTTGCTGAAATAAGATGTGTTAGGCCGAAATGTAACGATTTTGCAGCGAATCCGAGAACCACAGTACAACGTGATAACATCATTTTTAATGGCGATCACGATTACATGTCGGCCTAACACATCTTATTTCATGGAGAAAAAGAAAGAAAGGTTCCCATGTCTACCCAGCCTAAACTGGGTGCCAGGAAAGGTCACAGGAAGTAAAGGTAGTCAGCGTAATGTTGACAACATCTCCCATTGCGTTTTGATTAGTCATTAAAAGGCTATAGAACTATGTGCCTGGTGCGTCACTTGTACTTTACTTTTACTTCACAAGTTACCGTATATTTCCGTGTATAAGTTTAAAACTAGGGGTCGTCTTATACAGTAGGGATGTGTTCAAATATTTATTTCTTAAGGCTGGACTAAAAATAGGGCCTCACTTATACATGGGGGCGTCTTATACGTGAGAAAACCTGCTTTGTGTTGTTTGATATTTCCTACCCTGTTACTATTGTTTCTGTGCTTCCTTTTTTTTTAAAATTCTCAATTGTCTTAGCCAAGATAAATTATTCTTTATAAAGCTTGTTTTGTGACAGGCTAAACAAAAATAAAATAATAATCTGCATCAAATCTGTTCAGCGTTTTATTAAACATTTTACGGAGAGAGACCCGTAAAAGGCAGAGGATCAACTACACCGTACTGTGTTTGATTTCCACAAACAAACTGTGTTTGATTTCATAGCACATGGCTCCATCACTTCCCTGGGAGCATCCTTTCATTTGCCGAGAGTTTGGCGTATAACACAAAATTCCGAGCGGCGGTGGGAATCATTAGGAATCTCCGAAACACCCAAACTTACTAAGTAAAAGACGGGCCCGAATCCAAACTTGATACTTTAGAGGTCAAGACTGAACCACCTCAGCACTGAGACCTCTTGAATTGTTCATTTAATGCATATAAAATATGCTTGTTGATTGGATGTGTGTTGGGAATGCAGTACAACAAACCGTAGTCTTGCTCTGCTCAATAAGTTTCTTTATAATAAAGGTTGGTTATAATGGATCTTCAACACTGTCTCTCATCTTGTGTGTGCACTGTCGGGACTGCTGCTCATTTATCTATCAAGTTACCCTCCCACAAGTGCAACTTTTACAGAGGTCCCTGGGGAATTGTTGCTAGAGCTACAGAGCTCTTGCTTTGTGTGATGTTCTCGGCAGGCGGCTCTCTTTCTGCAAAGAAACAATGACTCGTGTAGAATAAAACACGTTGCAATGAAGTCGATTCCCTCAACTCAAAACCGAATTCATTTAAGCCTTAAAACCTAATATATAACACTAGACAGTTATGCACATCTACAACTTGTTATGTTCCAGAGAAGAGCCTGGTTATGGATCTGGTGAAGAGCGCTCTCGCTGGCGGCGAGGAGTACTACAGACAATACCCTGCTGAGTTTATGGATACAAGTACGGGCAAGTTACCTCCCATCCACGAGAAGCGTGGCAACTCTAATGGTGAAGTGAATCGGTAAGGACGTAGCAGAAACGGTAATGAGTTGATATTACAAGATAAAAGTGCCAAAGTTGTGGGCAAAGGTCAAGGAAACGATTCAACTATTTTATGCTAATTGGGTATATAGTGCTAGACCAAGCCGTCTGTATTGAAGACGGTCTCGGTTGAACCCATAAATATTTTCAAGTTATGGTTTCTGTTTAAACAGCTGATCAACATCATGGCATTATTAGGTAAAAACTCCCGTCCCTTTTTGGGTTGAATTTTTTTGTTATTTGAAGCCCTACTCTGGCTCTTGCCAGGGGCCGCAATATAGCCTAAATATGGCCTAAGGGCTGAACGCGGTTTCTGGGACCTCTCCAAGGTGATCCTCACCCACATGGTAGCACATTGTGTCATCGGGTGTTTATCGCTTGTGTGATGTCCTGGTGGGGTAGAAAGTCAGTCAGTCATCATGGTACAAGGGTAGAAACCCATAAGTGCTCCGTTCTACTTCTAACGCAAGCCTGAGTCCCAAGAATCTCAGCACAGTGCACGAATTGTGTAGTACCGGCGAGGATCCTGAAATGCTTTGGATAGATTTTTAACTCCAAATTTTGCCCGGGCAGCTCCTTTAGGCTTCCCTTTTCTATTTCCAACTGCCACAAGATTTTTTTACGTGCACAGCAATACACATGGTCGTCCGATCTTACTACCCATAGACCAGAGCAAATTGCTAGAAGTCCACATGTGGGCCACATTTCTTTGCTCTGAATAACAAAGTCTGCACAATCCTGTAAGACATACTCTGGAATCTGCTTTGGTGAGCCACAACCATTTGCAGCAGAGTTAGCAAGACCTATTCGATGTAGGTGTGCTCTGAGTTTAGTGTCCCAATTTAAGTCTGAAAAGTTTAGTCTGGGGATGTCTGCCAAGCCTGTTTATTCTATCATGCTCTGGTCTGTAATTGTTATTCTTCTCTCTCTAGTTTGTCTTCGTGGACTGTTTTAAGTGTCTCTTAGCTTCTTTGAAGCTCTGATGTGGGCGGGGCTGCTCTAGGTTCCCAGCAGTCTTTGCAAGCTTGTCTGTCTTTTTAATTTCAGAAATACCATAGTGGGCCAGTATCCACTGAAGGACAAATTCAGTTCTTGTGGACAGCATGCAAATGGTTTTTTTAAATTATTTTGTAGATGATGATGTCCTGTCTGGGGCGTGAGCTGGTCCGGAGGACTGATTCTGAGTCGACGAATACGAGAGTTTAATTTTATTATTCACCTTTGCTCAACTAAAATCGGTGCAAGATTCTCCCGTCACTATTGAATATATCTCTGTGTTGACACTGGAGTGTAACTAAGATTCCACCCCCTCTCCAGCCTCCTTTTTTGTGTTGCAACATCTTTAGCGTAGCCATCGATGAAAACAAACGTACAAATATGGAAAAATACTGATTTAGGCATATCTCAAAAGATGAGAAGGACACTGAACACAAGGCAAAGATTAGAGCAAAAAGATTTTTAAAAAAAAACTCTACCAAAAATACGATGTGTCTACGGTCGAAGTGGCCAGAGGAGCAAGAAGCAGCACCTTATATCTCCCACAACGCCCAAAGCAGTAAAAGAAAAAGTTGAGAACAAGAAAAAAAAAAAAAAAAACACACACACACACACACAATATACTTACTTGCTTATAAAATAAAAAACCTATCGATTATGCATGATATGCCCTAGTAGCCACCCCGGCAACTCAAACTGATACTATCGTTGCATTTTTTATACTGATATTTTTTTTCAGACTAGTTTTGGATGATGATAGCAGGCAGCATACCGAAGGTGAGGTCAAAACATTTCGGGACATGGCTGTGTCTACAGAGGACACTGCTGTGTCTATGGAGGATATGGAAGAGGACACTGCTGGTCTGACCTGTGAACAAGCCACACAGACTCCTCTGAAGGACCAGGCTGGTAAGTGATAGCTATAACTGGACTGTCCAATACAGAATTGATGTATTATTTTTGTGCGTTCAAATTTTTTTTTTTTAAAGAAGTTATATTGACCCCAGGGTTGTAATCTGGATGCTTATCCCTGGCAGATTTGGGCATGAAATTGGTTTTGTGTACATTTTAAATGTTTTAAACCAATGGCAATTGCAAATTAAAAAAAAATATATAAAAAAACGCAGTAGGCTGAATAAGATGTCAAGCTAGCTGGAACAAAATACAAAAGCTACGTTCAAGTGATTCCTAGAATGTTCCGTGTCAGAAGTCCACATTATTTGGGCATGTTATGAGAAGAGGAAAATTAAGGTATGTTGCAACAACAGGATGACTGGAGGGGATGAGAGGAAAGGTGAGATCTCACACACACACAAACGAACAGTTGTCTTTTCTATTATCTATTTAATTACAGAAATCTACCACACAGAGCCCCAAAAAAGTTATACTCCCCCAATCCTGGGAAGTGTATTGGGTGCTAAGCTTGATCTGATAAAGGAAAAACCACTGGTGGTCCCACATGCACAATTTAAAAATAAAAGTTTCCTAACAACAGGATATACACAGTAGATCAGAATTAGCCATTGCTTTAGTACAGTAAGTTACTGGAGCCCATAAGGAAAACACAAAACAGTTATACTGTAACTCTTCTGCCGTTTATCCCCCCAATGGAGCATAGGCCCTCAACCAACTCATGCAGTCCGACCTGTTCTTTGCTATCTTTTTAACTCCCTTCTCCGTGTGCTTTTTGGGCTGCCTTTATTTTAAGCCCCTGTTGGTTCTACTGCAGACATTCAAGTTATATTGTTCTCAAGTTTTGTCAGCGTGTTTTCTATCAAATGCTTGCGTCTCTTCTTTACTAGAATTTGTTTAGTTTGCCCAAAGCTCAGCATTTGTGATTCTATCACACTACTTAATTTCCTCTTTTCGACGCAGGCACCAGTTAATTAATTTTTATAGTTTATTAGTAACCGTTTTAGATGTTCTCCATGATTCCACTCCATACAGCGGTAATGATTTGATATGAGAATTTACAATTTTAAATTTAATATTAGTTTTAATTTCCTTCTACCACTACACATTTTCTGACTCCTCTAGCACTGTAAACAACCATTCATTAAACACAAACATTTGAGACTGACTACTGTGTACAACAGGTAACTTTAGTTGCAAAATCCAGTTCAATCATGAAGAAGCCTAGAAGAGTTTGGCATCATTTTACTGATGCCCCACCCTCCAATGAGAGATGAAAGACAAAAGAAAAAAAAAATCTCATAGAAGGATGTAGGAGGTGATAGGAAACTTCAAATCAATTTCCCAAGAATTGGCTCAAAGGCTATCAAAAAGCTGGACAAAATTCAGATCCTTCTAAAAAGTAAAGTACGGTATGCCATATATAAAAAAATTGAGGACACAAACAATATAAGGGTCTCCTAAACTAAAAACTGAGTTCTGTCCTGACTAGCAGGTCGTTAAGTCAAACCGGTCTATCAGATTTATATTAAACAACACTAGATAGTGAGAGGGCTGCAGTTCCAGATTGTCATATGCTGTGGGATCAAAGAGACTCTGATGTCTAGACCCTGCTGTACTCCAGGCATCAGTTCTGACAATGTCTAGGCCCTGCTGTGCTCCAGGCATGAGTTCTGTCAACCTTTTTGACCTTATAAATGTAGTTATCTTTCTATAGTTTCTTTTTTGTGTGTATCGTATGTCAGATGGTTGCAAATTGTAAGTCGAGAAGAAGGTGGGTCGCCTGGCATATTTCCCATTTTCTTCTTCTTTGCATTCGGTTTTGTATGCTCAGATCAGACCATCAGGTGGATTGCCTCTATGAACTCGCATGTCAGTAGCAAGTCCTTCATGGTTCCACATAGCTTGCTCTGCACACTTTGCTCTTGAGGCAAGGAGTCTTTTCGAAATTGTATGTAGGGTGGGCTGGTCTGCAGAATGTGCTACGGTGTTTGTGTTCCTTTTTGACAGGCACACTGTGGGGACTGTACAATCTTTATTTTATGCATGTGGTAGTTGAGCCTTCAGTGTCCAGTTCTTAGATAGGCAATTGTTGTATGTTACTTTCTGTTGGGTCTTGTGGATGTTTACTGTTAGTTTGTTCTCTCCACAATTCTTGTATTTTCCCTTGATAAGTTCTGATTTCTGGTAACGACAGTGGATGCATGTGTTGTTTCTCTTTTGTTTCATTTTTAGCAAGTCTGTCTGCTAACTCATTTCCTGCTATGCCGCAGTGAGCCAGTATCCAATGGAGAAGGATCTGATTGTTTTCTGTGAGTCTGTTTAGCTAGCGGGTCAGTTCTTTTTCCATGTTGTCTCGTGGATCTTTCTAAGTCAACTGGAGGACTGACAAAGGAAAACAAATTTGCTGTTTTTAATTTTTCTTTTCTCAAGCACTGGTTGAATCAATAATTTGAATCAATAATTGCTTGCTGCTCTGCTCTGAAGTTTGTGAGAGTTTTCCGGAGGCACATGACGTTTTCTACTGTGGTCCCATCTTGCAGCATAATGACCGATCCAGCTCCTCCATTTTTTTCCCCTTCAATGATCCATTGGTGTATACGTGTGTCCCTTCAGGTTTTGGACAACAGTTGTAGACAAGTTTAAGGGTCTTTGCACGCAGTACTAGGTCACATTCTTCAGCCTTTCTATCTATGCCTGAGATAGTTGTGGTGACTGTATAGTTAGGCTGTAGGTCTATGCCATTTTCCCATTTTAAGCTGGGTCCACCAGGGAGCCAAGGAAAATTTTTGAAAAAATTTGACTCGATGCAGAATAAAATCCAATACCTTCAGGCTGATAGACAAATATCTAGCACTTCGGCTTTTACTACTTAGTTTATATCAACATATAGGTTAGTCGTGTATCCTTTACAGGACGTTGCAGAACCAACCCCAGCAGCCCCTGGCTGTTTGTGTGGTTTCTCTAGGCAAATTTACGTCCAGTAGTTTGCCATTGATTTATGGACGGTCGGCCCCTTGATACCACTGTCGAAACCAAAGCAAGGCACATGGCCCGCAGCTGGGATCGAACCCGGCATCCCAGCATAAGCGTTCGCTTCAACTTAGCCACAAAGCCGACTACATCAACATATAATGAAGCAAAAAACATGAATCCTTTTACAGGGAAATACACAAATCACAAAGTCTCTTGTTGCACTAAATATCTCACCATGAAATTTAACATTAAGCATGTGATACTGTTTACTAAACATGGGATTGGTCACAACAAAGTGAAATATGTAAAGTCAAAAATGTTGCAGTATATAGTTTGTGCCCTGATTGTTTAAGTTCAGTTTAAGTTCACAATACGAAAACACTGTTTTGAATAAAAAAGATATGCAAGTTAATCTACTGATCCCCCGTGTGGGTTTCGGGGCCCTTTTATAGGGAAAACAAGAAAAGACCCACTGCCTACTCAAAAGCATGTCGTAAGAGTCGACTAATTGGGATCTTCGTTCGAAGTCAGAGTGCATCTGCCTGTGAGGCAAGGAACCAACAGGCTGCACACAAATGTGTCAGATCTGTCAAATGGATGCACACGCAACACTCAGGTTCTGGAACAGGACTGCAGTCCTGAAGCGGACGAACAACCAGAACTTCCCACCAGATTTTACAACTGGTGAACGCAAAGAAGAAGAAGAATCTCCTGATATTTTTAACAACAATAAAATAATGAGAATAAATGTTCGATAATTTCAGATCTTCTAGATGAGTCTACAACCACTGAAGCTGTTAGATCACTGCCTATTCCAGGAAGGAATCCTTTGACTCCTCTTCAACCAATCAGGCCACCAACACGACCCAGACAACAGAAAATTCATGTCTCAAAGACATCTAATTCAGAATCTAAAATTAAACATACCAAGTCTTCATTTAAAGACAGACTTGATGTCATGTGGAGTCAAAACCAATCTGTAAACACATTTTGAGATCAAATGTATTAGAAGCAATGTTAGGAAACGGAAATGTCAAAGCAACACAAGTTAACTATATATAGGTTGTTAACATGGATAGCATAGTAATAATGTCAAATAACTTTCTCATTCTCTTTTTCCTTATAATCCTGTAAGGATCCTGAGAAGGATTATTAGATATTAGGAGATAGTTAAATTGCTGAGATTAGTTTATGAGGTTCAGAGTTTATCTGATTCAACATCATATTTATCTGCCATCATCCTCCCTGTCAGATATCGATCATTAGATATCAGTTCTCTGACTCTGGCAGTGAATTTATCATTATGAACGGAAACTGGATATCCTGATCCAGCTTCATCTTTGGTCTTTTCTGTACCAAATTTGAATCATGAATACCCCCACCTCAGGCATGAGACAAATATTGATCCTCATGAACTTATCTCATCAATTCAACCGTCTCAAGAGCACTTTTACAAATTTGAAACAGAAGTAATGTTTACCCTTGCTTCATGCTGCATGTGTAACAATGCAACTTCCACTAACTAAACAAAACAGCACATTATTTGTCTGCTGACCAGGTGGCGCAACATTTTTGCCACTTCATAGATGAACGGTGCCTGTCTGAATAGGTTTTGCTTTATGAATGTGTGTGTGTGTATGGGGGGGGGGGGGGGTAGGGAGGGGGGGGGGGGGAGAGAAGAAGAATAAAATTGGTCTCATTATTTAATTGTTGGACCATGTAAATAACTTAAATACTCTTTTTCACACTGCAATTTACATCTTCTTATTGATGAGCATCTTTAGCATCTTGCTGAAAGCCATTTTTGCCATGGCTATTTCTCTCATCTTCACGGCAATTTTAATTTCTGTTTTCTTAAAATTTAACATTAAGCCTAGTTGCTCACTGTGAACTTACTGCATCCACAAAATACTGCAGATCCTGTTCATTGTTGGCAATCAATACTGGATCATTTTGTAAGTTGTCTAATCAAGACTATTCTTGGTATAATGAAGAACGTAGTATTGGGATATTTCGGAATGCTAACCCAGGCAACAAATTCCTGAAGAAGTCAGATTCATCGACCGAAAGGTGCAAATATCGCAGCTATGCTATAAACGTCCTTTATTAAATGATCACGGAAAAAGATAGAGCCAGGGTCATGATTCAACACATAATAAACACAATGGCTGGAATTAGGTCTAGGATGGTAGATTTACTTTTTTCTTGGGATGAATTCAAGAAAGGCATGTAAATAGGAGAAATGTTTGGACAACTGCTTGTGTCTACATTATAAGACTAAGAAGACGGCAATATACTGGGCACATTCTAGGGAGAAGCAGACAGAGAATCACTAAACAGGCACCGAAATGGGAAATTATTGGATTGAGGAAACAAGGAGGCCCAAGAGAAACCCTCATACTGATTCATAACATTACAAATTATATAATGGTATGAAGGGCTAAGGCGTTGGAATACATGTACATCAGTGAAAGTTTAAAAGTAGATTACCACTTAAAAAAGGTGATAAGGTATCCACTAGCTAAAAAGTTGATGTGCAGATGTGCAGATAGAGAATCACCAAAGAAGCACTAAATAATGTGAAACAAATGGACCACTAAATAATGTGAAATAAATGGACCACTAAATAATGTGAAATAAATGGACCACTAAATAATGTGAAACAAATGGACCACTAAATAATGTGAAACAAAAGGACCACTAAATAATGTGAAACAAATGGACCACTAAATAATGTGAAACAAATGGACCACTAAATAATGTGAAACAAATGGACCACTAAAAAATGTGAAACAAATGGACCACTAAATAATGTGAAACAAAAGGACCACTAAATAATGTGAAACAAATGGACCACTAAATAATGTGAAACAAATGGACTACTAAATAATGTGAAACAAATGGACCACTAAAAAATGTGAAACAAATGGACCACTAAATCATGTGAAACAAATGGACCACTAAATAATGTGAAACAAATGGACTAAGGAAACAAGGACATCCAAGAAAAATCCTAAGACCCATCCATGATATTGAAAGGATTGCACAGGATAGAATGGAATGCAGCACTAAACAGCAAACCCTATGTGTCAAATACTTCTTCTTCTTCTCTTCCACCTTGTACCTTATCGAAGTGTCGGGGGGGGGGGGGGGGGGGGGGGGAAGATGCAATGTTCGTTGATGAGCTCTGTCAAGAGCACTATTAAGACTGATGTTCATTTCTGTAAGGCTGTTCTTAATGCCATCACTCCATATTATCTGAGGTCTTCCACTCGCTCTATACCCGCTGTAACGTTTTAGTGTGGCTCGCTGTGGCAGACAGTACCAGGGCATTCTTGTTAGGTGTCCAAACCACTTCATTTGTAGTTCTTTGATGACATGTAAGACTGGTTTTATTCCTAGCATTCCTCTGATTTCATGATTTCGTATTCTGTCTTTCCTTGAAACTCCTGCAGCTCTTCTAAGGCATTTCATCTCTGTTGTCACAATTTTACGTTCATTGGAGGATGTCAGTGTCCACGTTTGGCATTGATAGCATAATGTTGGCCAAAAAATAGTTCTGATAAGATTCACTTCAGTACTCCGAGGTATCTGCTTGTGTGTCAATAGTACATTGGGGGACATGAAGCTAGATACTGTTATGAGTTATTTATCCCAGTATTGCTGCGCCAATCCTTGACAGATTAATGATCATCAATCCAGGTCTGCTGTGGAGATCAGTAATGTATGCTGAACAAAGAAAGCTGATCCTTATCAAGAATGTCTCTGATGTCACTGTCTGTGAGAAAAAGTTGGTTACGCTTAAAAGTGCATGTCTGGTTTTAAAGAAGAGGCAGGCATGTCCAGTGCAGAGTAGCAAGAATAAATACAGAAGTCCTGGGTAGTTAGCCTCTTTGGATATTTTCTCTGGGCTATGCATGTGTGATGGGAAATTAATAGGCAGATATTTTGGTACTGTGGCAACTTGATGCATGACAATATAGATGTGGCCAAGACCTTTTAGTAATGAGTGAACAGTGCGCCACCACAAACAGATCATCAGTCTGGAAATAATGGTGCAGTGGGCTAACCAGGGGATCTGGCCGACACTAAACGGAGAGGCAAGACAGACGTATAGTCAGACTACTCCACACAAAGGCATATAATTAGACTACTACTGGTACCATCGGAATTGAACCTGCACTGGCTGCTAAAGACAGGGATGGAGCGCTCATGGGAACATCTTGAGAGATGTGATTTTGGTTCTCAACTAAGCCTTTTAAAAATTATTTACATTTTAATTACATGATTCATGACATTTGTGTCACTTATTATTTTGCTTGCTATATATCAATTTTACATACAATGTGGTTTTTGCGTGAATTAAAAAAAAAAAAAAAAACTTGTGTATGGTTTTGTTCGTGTTTCATCAATACAGTAAAGGTCTAAAACATTATCCACCTCAAAAAATAAAAATACAAATTCATAAATCTGAACAAAGAAGACACAAAAAGATGGCATAATTTACTGCCTGGCATACCTCGCTGTATCTTGTAAGGTGCGCATTCTGCAATTACAATTGAATTTATTGACGCAAATAAATTAATCCTTTTAACTGAAATATACAATCAACTACGGCTTTGTCTTCTTTGTTCAAATTTACAATAGGGAAACACTGCTATGAAATATACAACTAATAAATAAACTCATAGCTACTGAAAGAAACATCATTTTTACATTTAAAATCTTGGTAATTTAATGAGTGAAACTGATTAAACTGCACACAAGAATACCCCAGGGTTCAACTAATCAACTTTTACGTCTGGGTCATTTATAGTTTTTAGGCTTGCATGCTTCCCCATCAGCTAATTAAAACGCACCATCTAATAACTATGCATTTTTTTGCTAACAGTATACATAAATCAGGATCATAGAGATAACTTAAGATTTCAAGTTCGATGAAATAAGTTAAAATTCTTGTTTTAGAATTGGTTCATCATCTCAGGCAGATGTATTCTAACCTCGAAGGTAACAGCTTTAATAAATCAGTAACTTCTAAGTAAAGCCAGCGTTCATTACTCAGCTCTGTCACGTCACCATCTAAAAGTGATTATACAAAACACTCAGTATTCTGATTTCAAAAATTTTCTACCACTTTTTTCTTTCTCACCTAAGGACTTACTATGCTAGGATGTGGTAACTTCTAAGTGTTCCTCACGCTGTCACCACTGACACTCAGTATTCTGTGTTCTATTCTGCTGACATTGCAGAAACTCACGCTCCACTGAAACTTGTTCATAACTTCACTGTGCACCTAACTAATGATATCTGCTGTGATGTATTTTCTTCACTTGAACAAGAATGCAATTTCTCATCATGAGTTCCATTAACTTTAGCACTATCTGGTTCGTTCATGCAGCTCTCACTGCTGCCTTCTGGAACTGCACTGCTGTCAGAAACTCTGCTGATATCTCTGTCTGCTTTATCGGGGTGACCTGAATCAGCTTCTACATTCTCTTCCTTGAGGTGAGCTTGTTTTCTCTGTGGCATTTCTGCCATAAAGGCAGTTTTCCAGTCATGGGTTTCTGTGTACCTCAGCAATATTGAAAACACTGGGTGGAAAAATAATAAACAGCTTTATGTTACATAGTAATACATGTAAACCACACACATGATAACAGATGATAGCAGAAGTAAAATAGAAATCAAAAAGAGAAAAGAAATGGCTAAAACTATCATCAATAAGATTTAAAAAATACTGACAGCTAGAGATTTGAAGAAAAAAAACGAACACACACAAACATAAAAACTGAGAATTGTCAAATGTAACGTATAATTCTGGAAAGATTACAAATGAAACAAGAATTACAGAAATTAAAAAAAGAGACAAATGAAATATTCTGGCTAAATTAAATGACATAACATGCTTTTAAAAAACCATACTGAAAGGAAAGGTTGAGGGCAAGAAAATAAGAGTTACACAATGATACAAGTATGTGTATGTGTGTGTGTGGGGCAGGGGAGAGAGGGGGGGGGGGAACACACACACAACATCAAAAGATAGACAAACAGCAGCCTGAGACCAAGACAAGAGACAGCTTGGCAGAGATTCCCTGCCGCCAACTTCACTGTGTTAATGTTTATAAGTAATCCCATAAAAGGAAAACAATATGGCAGAACAGTCGAAATTTAAAATATTCCACAGACTGTACTGAAGCTGGGGTGGGAAGCATTAGACTTTTGCAGATTTTAGGCCACAACATATGATGTGTGTTGACCAATTCCAGAGAATTCCCTGAAAATTGTCAATATTGTCTGGTCCCTTTCTGTGTGGCGTCTGGGCCCTATCTTTACCAGTGGAAACAGATTAGAACCCCTGCACCCCCACTCCCCAAGCATGCTGTAAAAGTCAAATAACTGGGGGGTGTTCTTTCAAAGTCAGAGTGCATCTGTCTCAGAGTGAGGAACAAACAGTCTGCATATAAAAAGCCAGATTTGTAAAATGGATGTGCACACAAAACTCAAGTTCTAGAAGAGGACCGCAGTCCAGAAGACCAACCAGAACTTTCTGCCGGAGTTTACACCATAATGTTGAACCTTATCTTTGTATACCCAGAAACATGGAGAAAAGATGTAAAGGAAGATTTAAAAATACACAAGAGATTTAGAGAGATTGTGGCTTAGGTATTCAGAATATAGTTTGTATCCTGAGAAACCTGGTTCGATTCCAGCTATGGTTGATTTGGCAGCAGACCACCTTGTGTTGACTCAGTCAATGTTACTGACAGCTGACCTTTCAGTGAGCAAAGGCAAACGAATGAATGTAAAAACACTATCTAGTTAAACCATAGAGAGTCAACAGATGCTGGTTTTTTTTTTTGTAATGCCTTTTAAGAATATTCAACTGATAATCTGTTACAACAGACAGCGAAGTTCGCACTAGAGACAACATTGCAGATATAGATAATCTATTTCTAACGAAAGAAAGAAGAAGTAGAAGAAGAAGAAGAAGAAGACGAAGAAGAAACTATGATTTTTAAGAGGCTGGGTTCTAGCCACGTTAATAGGGCCTCTACTATGTCGCAAGGGTGCTTCCTAGGTCACACGACTATATGCAGCGTATAATAGAGGCTGCATACAGTGGTGAGACTGTGGAGTATGGGGGTTGGGGTTAGGCCCAGTTGTACATGTTTTGGGACCATTAAAGGCGGTCACAGCATAGAAGATGCGATATCGCTGGCCACTGACAAGGAGTAAAATACGATTTACTACACCTGAAACCCCTCCGACATAATACAGGCGCTACACCAGATCTCGGAATCAATGTATCACACGTGCGACATGTACCAGGGGCTGCATGAAATAGCAAATTATAGCCAGGAGAGGGGGGGGGGGGGGGGGGGAATAACAGGCAGAAGAAGCAAGTGCATACTTAAAAAAAAAAAAAAGACAATTTTTACCATGGTTGACAGCTAGGACTTTGCGAGTTTTCATGTCCAGATATTCAGCAATGGGCAACTGAGCATGAGCAATACCTCTCTCTTCTGCTATTTTGTGACACAATCCCTGAAATCACAACATAAGGGAAGACTATGATACAACATTATGACAATGTCAGCTATATCATACAGATAGTCATTAAAAAACAGGTACACTAGAATTATACACTCTCCATCTTCTTAGTGTTCACTGGCTGTAAATCTGGCGGAAAGTTGTGGCTGTTCATCCCTTTCTGAACTTTGGCCTTGTTCCAGGGCTTCAGTGGTACATGCACATCAGTTTTACACATCTGCCTTATTAGTGTACGGATTGTTGGTTCCTTGCCTCTTAGGTAGATGCACTGCAGCTTTGAAGAAAATGCCGATCCTATCTAAGTCGGGCAGGCCCCTAGTAGATAAGCTGTTCCGAGGCTGACCGCAGAGAGGTTGTTGGCAGGTCTTGACCAGTGTGCGCTCTGGTGCACCACTATATATGGCTGAACATCTCTGCATTCTAGATTTTAGATATTTTACAACTGCTAACAACTTTTGGTATAATATTTATAATGTACACCAAACACGAAATTCCCGTGGGAATTCCACAGCTGACCTGACAGTCCATTATTTTAAGGGGTGCAAGTGTGCTGCTGTGTGCTGCTGTTGTTGATTGTTCATCTAGTGTCTTACGATGTGACATATTTTTGTCCGTTGGTGCGCATTTGGCTGCTTGTTGAAGCGCAATTGGCCGGTTTACAATATTAGTCATGTTTTTAGAACATGTCAACATGTGAGTGTATAGCGTAGTTGGTATCACATTCGCCTTATAAATGAAAGATGCCGCATTCAATCTCTACGTGATGCTTTTCATCCATTGTGAATTTTTTTTTAAAATGAAATGTAAATTGTGTGTGTGTGTTTTTGTTGTCACAACGTTTTTTTTTTTTTCATTACATGTAAAATGTGCACTTTGGCTATGTGAACTCTATGTGCAATCGCAGGAAATGCCAATTGGAGTACTGTGGGGGGCCCTAAAAAGGGCCAATCATTCTAGATGTATACTGCTGGGTTCCCAGTAAGATGCGTCAATGTAGGAATATTCTCAATCCCATTGTATGCATGCCACACGTCGGAAACTACTGTCACAGAGAGGCGTCTCGGCTTTTCTGTCTGGGACGCAGACCAGAAAGCATTTGCCCGTCTCGGGACAGACTCTGCCAAATACCCACTGTTGTGGAAACACATGTCCAACATGATTTTTACATCTTGCAAAGAGACTTTCATCGTTTTCAACAGTGGTGTTCTCTCCGCCGATCACTGCAGCATTCAATAACAATGTATTGGCACAAACCTCCCTTAAATAGTTGCTCCATTCCATGGTCGCAGTCGGCGACATGCTCAGCTCTACTTGGCAAAACTGAATGCTTGTCATCTCGTGAGACAAGCAGTATATAAACAGAATGATCTGTCTATACGGGAGCCGCGACCCTTCCAGCCATGTTCCTTGCCGTAGTGGTATGTCCAGACGACAAGTGGACTTTCTACAGGGCCAACGGTCGTGTCTTTCAGACAGCCATAGCAGCATCTGATGGTTGTTTCTGCAACTTCTGGTTCTGTGCAGAATGCCATGCTGTTGCAGGAAGGCAATGCTGCTTTCTTTCTCTTGTACAGATGCAACTAGTTGTACGGCAAACAAAGATAAACAAAGATGGATGAAGATTGACTGATGTGGCAAAGAGCAGTAAACACACGTCATAGTCAAG
This sequence comes from Candidula unifasciata, assembly GCA_905116865.2. Lineage (NCBI taxonomy): Eukaryota > Metazoa > Mollusca > Gastropoda > Stylommatophora > Geomitridae > Candidula > Candidula unifasciata. Next base: position 720,694 of record CAJHNH020000347.1, read on the forward strand.
CGCGCGCTGCGATGCGAACTTGGATGGGGAGAAACCCCATCTCAACACCCTGGAATTTATTGGGAATGTCTCCCGTGACGACATTGTGACGTCAGGGGTAAGTTATAAATATAGTACCCAACTTTTAAAGAAAAAAATACCATACAACAGTCCACAGCAAAGATAAACCACCTAAATATAAGGGAACTCATATCTGCTTTGATCTTTAACAGAATACCTTATGTCTATGCTCGGTACATATCATGAACATTACCACCTCTCGCCGGGTGCGAGATTTTATGTCAGCTCACATTCATTCTGTGGCAGTTCCCATGGGCTGTCCTATGTTCTAGCGGTGTCATGCTGTGTTATTTTCAATGCTGTAAGCATTCTATATTCCTCGCTGTGAACAGCCAGCATGTTCTGTTTTCCATGCTGTGAGTGGCCGACACTGTGTGTGTTACAGCACTGTGTGTTGGCTCTTAATCGCTATCACTGCAGCATTACTCTGTGACTTTAACATCCAGATGAATTTCCTTCAACTGTCAGCACTGGCGAGCGAGAAGCATAGTAGCATTGCTTTTCTGCAGCAACAGGGCATCTTGAATTCAGCCAGGCATTGCTCCAAGAATCATCTAATGGCACTGTCACTGACCAAGCATCAGGACTGTTTGAACTTCGACAGGACATCATGCTTAGGCATGGCTTCAATACTCGCATCTGATTTACAAGCCCCACCACTGCAGACAGCTCTTTTCAGGGTTTGCCCAAAAATGTCACCAATGCTCAAACCAGTGACAGTTGCAGAAGTGACGTAGCTGACAGAGAAAAGAAAACTAGTTGAACACTGGCTGGCACACATAAACAGGAAAAAAAAAATAGCTCAATGTCGTCTGCCACAAAAGAGAGCTGACCACTTTCGTGTCGGGCCTCGAACGAAGAGAAGCCCGTTTCTACATGGTGTATAGACAACAAAGGGGAAGGAATGCATATGTTAACACCCCTAGAACATAGGACAGCCCGTGGGAATGGCTACAGTATGAATGGGAGCTGGCACGAAATCTCCCGCCTAGCGAGATGTGGTGATGTTTATGATAACCTATGCTATTTTATATGTACATACATATCTTACAATTGCTTACAATTTTTAAAGAAAAAAATTGTCTTAAACAGTCCACACCAAAGACAAACCAATCCAATATAAGAGAACTTACTTATGCTATGATCTATAACAGTATCTTCTTCTTAAAGTCCATAATCTGTGGCGTTGGTAGTCATGTCCACCCACAACCTTCTGCATTGTGTACTTTCAATCAACCCTGACACAGATCATCCTCCATGCCATGACGTCAAACTGTCCAGCATCTGTTCTCTCGGTCTTCCTCTGCCTCTCCTCCCCTACAACTTTCCCACTGTAACGATGTACTCCAGTTTTCTCCTTATCACATGACCAAAGAATGTAGATTGTGTCTTTCTGATGTAGGCAATCAGTTCTCTTTGTGAGTCAGTTTCTTCCAAGACATCTTCATTACTCTTTCTATCTGTTCAGGATATTCTCATCATTCGTCTATAAAACCACATCTCCACGTAGTATACCTTACGTATATGCTCCCTAGTATACCTTTATGTCTGTTGCAATCTACAATATTACTTACTTAGTACTTACTTAGTAGCTCCTCTTCTACCTTGGGGTGTAGAGGTTTGCCAGAGAGTTCGCCAGACGTCTCTATCAGCAGTTTTACAATCTACAATATACCTCATGTATATTAAGTTTATCTATGTTATGATCTATAATATACTTTGTTGGTTGTGATAAATAACATACCTTATGTTTGTTGTGATCCACCAAACCTCCAATGATATACACCTTGTCCTCTGACAGAGATGTGAGAATATTTGGTGACTCACTGGTCAAGTAGACCAGATTCTCTTTTGGAAACAGCTGCTCATAGCTTTGAGTCTCCAGATAAACCTGTATAAAACAGAAACAATAGCTCTTTAGGAACATATCCCTCTTTCTTCTGCCTGCTGTCCCACAAATATCCCATTTATATCCCCATATATTGGTTCATGCTAGGTGTAAAGAGGAAAGATTGACTTTGGAATTATGATTTCAGGAGGAGAGTCAGCAAAGAACCAATGCTGAACTTTATCCGTAGACAACAAACCAGATGGTTTGGTTTAGTCACTGTCAAGGAATGACAAGCCATTACACATCACCTCTAAAAGAGTCGGGACCTGTATTACCTGTGCTCGACAAAACTTTCAAACTTGGACTCGTCCGGAAAGGTATATAGTCCCTTATATCGATATATGCCTTTATCGGAGAAAATTATAATATCTACATCTTCTAGTTGCTTTGACTTAGCGTCATTTTCAAATTTGCAACTAAATTATAAATATTGCTGGAGTTAATTGTATATTCTGGAAAACCGGTTTACTCCTTGCTCATGTATACAAGGAACTTCTTCTTACCGACTTGAATTTTTGCGGCATTGTTTCTGCCGGTTTTCCTAGAGATCAGATGTATGCATCGACGCTCCAGTAAATTTTACATTAAGAAGGCGGCCTGAAATGTCTAGGACTTTTCTTATGCTTGGGTAAGTTAATTATAGTTTACGAGTACCTTAAATGATGTCTATTAAAGTGGTCACTGCTGTAGAGAGATCAGAATCGGCTATGGGATCACACATAGTTCGACCATTCTTGATCTCTAGAGAAGCGGATTCAAACTTAGACCTTCTTCTGTACAGACTAAATAGCCTATGCCCTAAATAACCCACACATACTGGTAAAATAATGACCCTACAAGTGTGTACCATTTAAACTAACAACAGAAGTTTGTGCATAAGAATGGGGGCGGAGAATTTAGGTCAGGACTTGGGCAGCCAGAGCGTTGAGAGGAGTGTGTTTGCCCCAGATCAAAGGATGTGTGGAACTGACTTGAGAGTCGTAGGGAATAGAAGTACTGACGGTAAATACTGGTGTCTGTGTGCAGATGGGAGGGGGGGAGAGAGATTGATATATGTGAGAGTGTCTATCTATCTCCACTATATATCTGACTTTCCATCTCTTGCACTAAACAGACAGATGAATGATAGGAGACATTGTCTCCTGGTCTTGAGAGTGCACTCTGAGGAATGAAGCAGAGGAGCAGAGGTGGAGTAGGCTGATGTGGGATGGTGACTGATGCTTATTCTGAGTCTTTCCTGTCAAGATGATACCCTCTTGGTGATGAGTAATTCTGAGTTCTTTCCTGACAGGATGAAACCTATGTGAAGAGCTGGCAGAAAAATCACAGTCCAACCAACTATCAACCAACTACCCACCAGCTGACACCTGTGAAGTTCCTGACATCATCACTATGGGGTGCCATATACCCCAAACATCCTAACAGTGATAGAGCATGTGAGTGACTCCAGGGCAGGTGAACATTCGTAGAGAGTATATCCATACTCGAATAGACTAGTCTTCAGGAGCTTGGTGGAGCTCAGTGACAGTGTTGTGACCTGACCGGTGGGAGAGACTTGCTGAGTACCGGTACAGTTGCTGTGTCCTCTATAGTGAGGTACTCTTCCACTACCTGATCCAGTTGAAGCAGAATTACCAGGGTCAAAGACAGTCGAATCACCAGGAGCTGAGGGAAGCATCAACAGTGGAACTAGGATAAGTCCAGTTTATGTCTCAATCATGCTATATTCCCCACAGCTCCACTGGATTCCGAAGATGAAGATGTGCTACCTCCAGGACTTTCTGACTGGTTAGATTTCTGTTAGGTCTGGTCATTGTATTCTGGGATCCATCCACTGAGATCTGGCATCTACTTCACTATTATATATATATGTATATGTTGAATTGATTACATGCATTCATTTTAATGGCTGACTTAGGTGTCTCTATTTCACCTTTCTAAGTGTTTAGAATTGTGTGTATGAATCATTAATATTATATGTGTTAACATGGTTATGATAAGAAACTATCATAACCTGGGGGCTTTCTTTTAATAGTAGTGGGGGTGTCCAGCCAAGTGTGCCTAGGAATATTGTATTCATATACAGATATATTTTGTAGTGCCAAAACTTGAGTTGCCCTACTCCAGAAATAAGTTGAGCGTATATTGGCCATGGGGCATCCCTTAGACCAATACGAGCCAAACGACTCAACATAATTATTTCTGAGTGCTGTTGGTTCTTAAGGAGAAATCCTTAAGTTAAATCAGGCACGTGACAGGAGTGATATGTGACAGTCACGTAACAAGATTGGCATTAGAAAGGGCATCAGAGCCAGAGGTCGACCACGCAAAATATGGACCGCAGAAATATCAGAGACACTGAAAAGTATATGAAGTAAACAAAAGGGCTCATTCCAAAGATCTCTTATTGCCCTTCCACCTCAAGGCATTCCAGGAAAAGAGAAAAAAAGAAGAAGATACCCTTTGACTACCTCATCCTGTAAAAACAACAGCCATAAGAACCAATCAACTATCCATGGAATGCATCTTACAGATTTCCTTCTTTGTTATGTTTCATTTTGTAAAACTAGACTAATTCTTTTTGTATAGTGGTGATCTATTACTGATCTAACTTAAAGTTACTACCCTCTACACAGGAGAAAGAAAAAAAAAACCTGCATAAACTAAATTGGCCTAAACAAGGCCAGTCATTTAAAGAAAACTTAGCAGGATATAATGATTGATGTTAGAGAAACACATATTCATGTGAGAAACATATGACACAAATTCTTATTTAACAATAAATCATTAAGGTGATGAGAGTTTATTACATTTTCCCTGTGTGGGGTGGTTTCTGTGCACCACTGGGATTGGGGGGGAAGGGGGGGGGGGGGGGAAAGAAGAGGGACAGACCCACTGCATTCCCAACAAGCATGTAGTAAGAGTCGACTAACTGGGGTTTTCCTTTAAAGTCAGAGTGCCTCTGCCTGAGAGGCATGGAACCAACAGTCTGCATACAAATAAGCCAGATCTGTCAAATGAATGTGCATGCAAAATTCAAGTTCTAGAACAAGAGTCAAGAAGTGGACAAACAGTCAGTGAATGCTAAAAAGAAAAAAATACATTTAAAATATTTAGTGTGACAACTTACGTCCCAGCCTCTGTAGTCTCCTATTTCATCAAGTCTTTGTTTAGTTTTTCCACCCAGGCTACACAGGTAAAGCTAAATATCATGGAGAAACAAAAAAAACACTATTTATACAGAAAAATTTTTTCACAATTAAATAAAAATTTGCGTCAACCGTCACCTGATAATTTGTCTTTAAGCTAAATTTGACCTGCCCAAAAATTATATAAATGTTGTTAGAAGTCAATCATTCATTCAGGTGCACTTGTATTCATGGCGAGGCGCACACGCCGTCTGGAGGTGACAGGTTCAATTCCTGGCACGGTAACTATAGCTTTCGATTTTTATGTTGTCTGGTGTGTTCTTCTATCTTTCTACTTCTTTTTATGAGTGCCGATCAATACACTTTCTGTTACTTAATTATTTCATGACAGTGAAAAAGTTTTTCTTAGGGACATCCTCCTTCCAGTATTTTAAGGCCCACATATCTCAAACTGAGCGCCAAGTTAACCTTTCTTCCTCTTTTTGTGTGTGGAGTTTTATTAGGTTTGATAATCCGCTCCACTGCATTGGGTTTTATCCACAATGTGGTTTGCTGATGGAGATTTGGTTTGATTGGTTTGAACAACGGATCAACATCATGGCATAAGAGTAGTAAACCTTAAGTGCTCCATTCTACTTTCAACTCAAGCCTGAGTCTGAAGAATCTCAGCAGAGTGCACAAACTCGATAGCACCAGCGAGGATCCTGAAATACTTTGGGTAGAGACACACAGAATGAACCACGACTCCAACGATAATCTAAAAAACTGATGTTACATAATTGCCTATTTTCTCCATTAGAATTTGTTAATTTGTCCAGCTGTTCAGAAAAAGCACAGCATAGTTAGCACTCAGATACTTTAAATGTTAAAGAAACTTACATGATGGTCACATTTATCTATATCACATAAGACTATTTTATGATAACTTGAATTAAAACTATATACGATGAATTCAATCCTAAAGGGTTTTCTTTCTAGTTATATACAGATCAGAGTTAATCAAACATAAAATAAGTTATTATGTATGTTGTTGAATGCTGAATCAAGAATCAACATCAGAGCACATTACTATTAGCGCTTCATCGCCATCTCCATCAGCAAATGCAGTGTTCCTATTCTGATCGTACCAGTAACAGATCGACAATATATCCATGTCGCCTTTTTCTTGAGTCTTGAGCACTGGCCAGATCCCTTGGTTGCTCCTCGTAGCACCATTTTCCTCAAACAGTAATGATCTGATGTGCCTCTGCACTGTTCATTCGCAGCGTCATTCTTTTCAGACTGCAATGATTTATTTATACCTTTGCACTGTTTACTCCCTCTCAGGGGACCATTACAACAACAAGCTTGTTTGTCATGCATCAGTATACCACTAAGTGGTGCAGAACCAGCCAGTCTATCTGGCTGTTCATTTCCTAATACACCGGCATACTTGAAGAAAATATCCAAAGGACACTATCTACCCAGAACCTCTGAAGTGATGCTTGCAACTCTGCATGAAGCATACCTGTTTTCATTTTTCTCAAAATGCTCTGCGAATCAGTTACAACTATGACATTTTTTACACAGCTGAATCTCAAGCCAGCAGAAGGCTGCAGTGACTGCCTCCACCTCCATTCTCAAACTAGATATTGTCGTAATATGTTATGTATACTGTAAAAAGATTTTATTTTAACCTGTAATGGATTTTGGGCTCTTCGGTTTGCTGAGTAACTGTGCTGTAGCTGACTTGACAGAGAATTCACATCCTGAAAAACAAATTACATTTTTTTAGTCAAAATTAATTTTTAATGAAAATTCTACTTTCTAAGTGAATATCTACAAATATCTAATAATTAACATCTGATAAATATTTTAATTCTGCATCTCTCTCAAGTCCCATGATGCCGCCCGTCGGTGGGTCATCTATTGCTGTTGACTGCCTGATAGTTTCCTTCCACCTAGGTTGCTCACATACTCACATACAATCGGAGTGATGTTTGCATAATGTTGCAAACTTTGAACATTATGTGATCTCAGCTAAGCCACATGCAACACTGAATAAAACAATGTGCAATGCAAACTGAACACAAAATATGTTTAACCATACCCCCCTCCCCTCAGAAGGCTAAATCTTGTCACTTCCTGTTATGACACAGCCCTATAAATGCCAATCTATGGTCATTTCTGTAGTGACCTGTTCTAGTAAACTGTAACAGTCACAACTGTTTTTTATCACTTTTTAGGATGGTGCAGACGGGTTGGGGGGTTAATTCTGCCCCTGACGGAAAAACTCCATCACCTTACCGGGGGTCAAACCTGGGTCTCCTGCATGACAGCCAGAAAATGTAACTACTCGGTCAGCCGCGACTTAAAGTATAGCTTAATTAAATTACAGTGGTTATGTCTGCCTGTGAAGCGTTTATGAGACCCGGATGTGAATGTATTAACTTAACATAGCATTTAGAGGGCTTTCTTGTGGCCATGTTGACTTAAAATTTCCAGTAAGCCTCAGTGTTAGAGGTAGTGGGGTCATGGCAGGAGTCACCTGATACATATTTGTTTTTTGGCCCAGGGAAATGCATTCCATTTAATGCTTCAATCTATTTGAAAACAAAAATGTTTTAAATGTAGATGTAAAAAGTTAGTGGCGTATCTTTTACAGGGCGCTACACAACCAACCCCAGCATTTTTTGGCTGTTGTAGTTTTTCTAGGCAAATTTTATGTTCAGTAGTTTGCCACTACTTTCTATACGGTTGGCTCTCAATATTACTGTCAAAACCAACGCAAGGTGGAGATTTGCCTGCAGCTGGGATCGAACCCAGCACCTCAGCATTATGAAGCGTGTTAGCAATGCTTAAGCCACAGATGCCGGTTACGATTTACCTATTTTAAATACCCAATTTACAACAAACACAGAATAAATAAAGTGCAGTTTTGGCTCACTGGGCATGTGGTTTTAGCCTCAAATTTCCATAGTCTAATCGGTGCTTGGTGGCTAATGCAAACCCAACACTTTTTCTTTTCTTCCCCCAGCTACTCATCAAAAAGTGTTGGGGAAAGATTTAAGGATCTTCTGTATGCCTTTTAAATGATGCTGAACTTCATTTCTTTAGCTATGTTCCTGATGCTCTCTTTCCATCTGTTTCATGGTCTTCCCCTTGTTTTGTATTCCTTAAATGTTTCTCAGCATGGCTCTATGTGGCAGCTGGTACCAGGGCAATCTCGTCAGGTGGCCAAACCATCTCATCTGTTGCTCTTCAATGAACCGTATGACTGGTTTCGAGCCTAGTCTTAAAATTTATTAATTTACAATTTTATCTTATCTTGTTACTCTAGCAGCTCTTCTTACACCTTATCTCTGTTTTGATTTTGCACATATCACGTGTAGTAAGGGTCCACTCCTGACACTGGTAGCATAAAGTTAGCCAGAACATAGTTATTAGATGTGCCTTGGTAGATAAAGGTATTCTTCGGTGTCAAAAGTAGTTTCAATTGCTCCAGTCATTGACTATGTTGATTTTTCTATCCACTCTTCCTTCTGACTTGAAAATTGGCCTTAGATATTTAAAGCAATTTGTTTGTTTTATAAACATAATACTAACAGATATTAAACAAAACAATTAGTGAACATACCTTTTCAGCCATATACTCATCCAAGGAAAGATCTAACACAACTCTAATTTTGCATGATGAGCCTTTCATCGTGTTTGATTTTAAACTTTTTCTGGTTGGGCCTAGGTCTTCTCCTTTTTCACGCAGCTCAGCTAAACGGCGTTTCCTGTTTTCTTTAATATGACGCCTTTTAGAAGAGACAAACAAACAAATACAGAACTACTAGATGCAATGGTATGGAAAAATAGAGTGTACAGGGCTATCTTAAAAGTGATTCAGTAAGTTATCTTTCAAATAAAATTGATAACATTTGTGAATATTTGCATGAGAATATGCATCCTTAAAACAAACATTGTAAGAAAAACAGATTAGCTCATTTCAAAGTGCTAGTTAAATTAGATTTATTTCTGAAATCTGCAACCACTATGTAATTTTTTTTTTAATGCAACTGTCATTATTTTAAGGTGATATTACTATTTTTTTGAGACATATTTAACCACAGCACCCCCACCTCCAATAATATTATATCACCCATTAGACCATATTATTGTCTACAAATTTAGTAATTAAGTTTGTATACATACTAGAGTAAAACTATTACATGAATTTTTATATGGTAATTAACAATGCATCCTAAACATGTATTCAAGTATTTTAAGAAATGCATAAAGAATATAGTTAGGCCTCACTGCTCTGATTGCAATATGTAGTTGCTAAGGGATTCATTAAAAAAAATAGTTACTGCCATAAAATGCAAACGTTTTCATTTCAAACTTGAATTTTAATGGAATGCTGCTCAGAATCCATCTTTCTTCAGATTATATACTATAACAATTACAGCTATAATAATTTGTGGCTCTCCTCCAAACTTCTACCCCGGCATTATGGCGGCCAAGCAAATAGCCTAACAGGGCCTCAGGAACACATCGCGGTAGAACTAGGATCGGCTCTGAATAACTAAATAAATGCTCTAACAGGGTCTCAGCGATATGATAATTGCGGACCTGTTTCGGCGACTATGCCGCACCGTCAACAGTATCCCCTGCGCCGCTACATGCGGCGCGGATGGGAGCTAAACTAGATGGCTGGGACTTACGAGCAGCAGCTACCCCATTTCCTGCAACTTCCTCTAATTTATTTGCTCGCGAGTCCCAGGCATCTAGTTTAGATCCCCTTCCATGCCGCGCGTAATGGCGCTGGGGATACTGTCACAGTGTGTTTAACTGCGTTTTGTGCATGCCGAAAAGTGTGAGGACAACAACGATGCTAATCTGCGTCGGAGCGCGTGGTCTCCCCGCCATGTGGCTATTATTGTCTGTAATGTTGCGTGCCTCGAAATTGTCAATGGTCGCTATTGTCATCTGCTAGTATCGTCTGCAGAGACACTTAAAATTGTCAACGGTCGCTATTATCGTCTGCAGTGTTGCGTCTCTTAAAATTGTCAAGTAATCCTAGTTTTGCTGCGATTTATTCCTTGGCAGAAAATCTGCATTTTACACATGACTGAGGCCCTGTTAGGCTATTTTTTTGGCCACCATAATGCTGGGGTAGAAGTTCAGAGAAGAGCCTAATTTGTCTATCTATGATGGTTTACAGATCGGAAGGTTGTGGGTTCCCTCCCTGGAGGAACTGGACTTTTTAAAAAAATGGCCTTGGCTCCCAGGTTGACCCAGCCTTGAGTGGATACCGGGTGCAGTCCCGGGAAGTAAAGGCCGCCGGCGTGATGGTGATGCTGACAACATCAAACATCTTGTGCCAATTGATCAATAAAATATAATATAGTATGGGTCTAGCCCTAAATAAATGCCCTATAATCCACCTAAAGTTAAAGAAGGCGTGGAAAGGATCCTCAAAACCGTTTAATGGTGGTATGTTATTCTTTATGCCCCTTATGCCTTACATGATCTTTACTCAGAACTGACTGTCAGGCTTCATTGGGGAATAGTTGGATTGGACATTTTAATCTCTGTCTAGCTAAGGTGGTTTCATAAGTAAAAAGTTTTTGTTTTTTAAAATACCTAATATAGTAATATACAAAACTTTACTAGCATCCCTAGTTAATTAACACAGAAAGAAGGAAAAAAGATACGTTCTTTTACTAAAATAGTAATTACTGTTAGTGTTACTTTTGTTGGTAAGAAACTTAAGTTAGCGTCCTGCAGTGATTGTGAATTGTGATTGCGCAAAGTAATGTAATGTTTAAAATTCACTTTCAAACACATACCGCTTTTCTTGCTTGATGACTAGCCATCTTTCTCTTTTGCGCTGTTTCTTCAGCTGATTTTTTGACATCGCCTGCTCTTTCGCCGGCGACGAAACAACATTTTCAGGTTGCTTGGCATCTTGATCTTCAGCATGTGAGCTCACAGATGCTTCGACCTGATCGTCATTCATTTTTATGTTTTCAAATGACTTTACCAATCGCCTTTCTAATTAGTGCGCGTGTTCAAAGCAAATGTTAAGCCTTAGTGCCAAACTAGTCTTAGTTAACTTAAAACAACTTCCAAACTGAACTAAAACACATACAGCCAAATTCACATGTTCAACTCAACACGAAACTCTAGCACACAGGAAACAGTGAAGTTTATGCCCATGGGAGTAAACATTTTTATCATCTCATTGTAAATGTTATGAATCAGTATTAATCTACTCACTATAAATTATTATAAATGTGTTCTATATTAAAATAAAATTACAAAAAAAAAAATAATAATCATTTTTGCAATTTGATAATATCTGTAATGTAGTTAAAGTTTCCATTAATTAAAATCGTTACTCCCTGCTGATAGGGAAAATCCTGAAGTGGACTTTCTGCAGGCAGAAGTAAAAACTCAAAAACTTCTCAACTCTGCAGCGGGGCCGACCCTCCACGTCTACACCAGAAAACCAGAGTTCGCGGAACGATCTCTATGTAACTTTTTGTTAGGCAATTGCTGGTTTAGTATATGCATTCCTAGTTTGCACTGTGTTTATCTCCAGTGTGTATTTTAATCAGAGTTCAGTACAGTTAGATAGCGAAAGTAGACCAATTGCCAGTAGGGCGAGAACAGAACTAAGTTAACTTTTGCCTGCCTGCTATCTATACTGCTAGTAGTACTAACTCAGCTGGTTCAGTTATCTCTTTTTTCAGCAGCTGATAAGTTGTGGTGGTTGAGAGCGCTCGGACATAATACTTTCTAGTTTTCACCAGTTGAAACTTTTGAATCTGTCCCTGTTGCTTCATTACCCTCACTTCTTAACACAAGACTCGTGAAAAGTGATTACAAAAATATTATAACTATATGTAATACAATTAATTATTAATTTAATAGTTCAACCTTTTCTGTAATTTAGTGTAAATAATACTTGCGTTTTGGCATTGCAGTAGAAATTCGCAAATATGGAGTGTACCTGCGGATTAATTTCCGTTATACTCGTAACTTCTTCACTGCTGTCCCAGTTAACATGTAAGTATATATCATATCTGTATAATTTGTCCTTTGTTTATAAAGTTTATATTTGATGGATATATCGAATGTAGGCAAGCATAATTAATTCAATGTTCAGGATGCTCACTCAGTCAGGCACAGTCTCCACAATAAAGGTTGGCTTTAGTGGATCTGGGATCTGCAATATTCTCTGTCTTATCATTGTTCGCCTGTCTCTTGTTGTTGTCCTCCCACTTGTAACACCACCCACCTCTTGCTCACTTTTGAACATTTCCATCAAGTGTGATTTTTAAAGAGTGTTGTGTCTTTTAGTGTGACTGAAACGAAACATATGCCCCAGAACCTGGGAGCTTAGCACCTTGAACGCCCCCCCCCCCCCCCCCCCCCCCCTTTTCCCTTTCAATTCAATGTTTTTGTTTGGGGTGGGGGGGGGGGGGGGGGGGGGGGAGAGGTTGCACTTAGAACCCTACCTTCTATAAACTTTGTAAGGGAGAGCTAGGTACGCACCCATGTATAGACATTCTCTTATTTTAGTATGTGTTTACATATTTCTGTGTTTCCAGATGTACGACTGTATCTGGGGGGGGGGGGGGGGGGGGCGCTTCGACCCACCTCACCACCATAAAAAATGTGTTAAGGCAAATAATTGAAATAAGTGGCAGTGTGTCTGGTCCTTGTATGTGCCCCCCACCATCCATACAAAAATTATGGGAGAGGGGCTGAGTGGCTACACCCAGTAATTTTTTTTTTTTAAAGCCACTTTAACCATGTATAGAAAGCATCTTTTAAAGAATTGTTTACACACCTTATGTTTTTGAAGATATTATTATATTTATTTTCCATTCACCACAGTAACTGGTTAAAGAGGGTCACTTTGTCCGCTTACAGAATTATAGGGGAGGGAAACTGCCTCACCCCACCGGCCTTAAAAAAAAAAGGCTGAAGGAACCTGAGCTCCTATTTTCCGGCTCCTCTGCTTGGCATCCTTCTTCTTCTTTGCATTCACTGGCTATAAACTTTGCCAGAAAGTCCTAGTTGTTCGTCCACTTCTGGACTGCAGTCCTGCTTCCGAACCTGAGTGTTGGGTGTGCATCCCTTTGATAGATCTGACTCATTTGTGTGCAGACAGTTGGTTCCTTGCCTCTCAGGCAGATGCACTCTGATTTCAAAGGAAGCTCCCAGTTAGTTGACTCTTAAGACATGCTTTTGGGTAGGCAGTGGGTCTGTTTTTATTTCCCCTATAATAGGGCCATGGGTGGGGGGGGGGGGGGGGGGGGGTCTTGGCATTCAAATACAGTTATCAGATACCACTTCATCCATTTATAAAGATGTTGATAATTCATCATTATTTTATAATTCCAGGTGCTGCACTTAAATATGATCAGTCCAAGGTTTACTCATATTCATACCAGACTGATATCCTTCTCAATGAAGTCAACAGCAAAAAATCAACGAGGACACAAGAGGACGTAGGTGTGCAGTTGTCAATTGACTTTGACCTGTCCACTGTATATAAGGATGATACGTCCCAAATATTCAAGCTTTTGGTGAGTTATATTGATTGATTCATTAGTTAACAATCAGTGTTGTTGCATGTGGAGCATGTCTCTATTTGCTTTGTTTCTCTCGACAGACCTAAAAGATGCTAATTGTCCCTGTCATCTTCTGTCATTATTCCCTGCTGAAGTATACAACTCACACCAAACTGTCCCCTCTTTTGCCAGGGCCTGAGCGTCTTTCATATCCTTTCCATACACAGTTAAGTTTCTAATTCCTCTCTCTATGTATTTTTTGCTTTCACATTTTCAAAATAGTTTTCAGTTTTTGCAGCAGAAGAAAAAAAAGATATATGGAATCACTATAGATTTTAATTTGAAACTTATAAATGTATATAGAGATCAATTCTTGCTCTGACGGTGCGAGGCATTACAGGAGTAGATAAAAGAAGAAAGATAAATGTATGATGCAGGGAAATTGGTAACAGACCAAAAGTCTGTCCCCCCCAGCTAGTCCATAATGGAAGAAATGTTCTGCAGATGACCTGCTACATGGACCATGTTTCATGGCAAGAGAAAAAAAAGGTTTAGGGGTACAGGAAGGGTAAGGGATACAGGAGAAAATGACTACATATAAGATAAGAGCGGAGCGTGTGGGGAAAAATTTAATAAATACATAATACATGTGATGGCAACAAAGGCCTTGAAATCCCATGCTCTGATTGTGGAAGAATTCTAAAAGTGTGTGGGTCACCGTCACCATGGGATGTCATTCCTATGCCACCGTATGGCACAGTATAATGCTGTTACCTGGAAAGACAGAAAGGTACCAGCGAATATCTGCCTCTTATTACTCCAGTTAGACAGATACATTTATACTGTTGCTTCTGCTAAATGAATGAAAGGGAGCAGTAGTTAGAAGGATGTCTTTAAACGTACTGTATATTTCCTTTTCAACATGGCATCATTTAGGAAAAAAGATAATGCTCAGTTTATGTTAAATGCATTTTGTTTATGTAATAAATGCACACCACATGTATTCATTTAAACAAATATAGCAGAAGAATAAGACAATGTTTATATGACCGGATGTCATGAGGAATCACCTAGAAGATGCTGGATAGATATGTTAAAGCTGATTTTATCTGTAGAGATGATAGATAACGCGCCCCCCCCCCCCCCCCCCCCCCCCCACTCTCAAGAAGCCAAGAAAATTGTCAGTTTTGGTTGGACCCAGTTACCCATAAATGTCACTTTACCAACTTTTCTATAGTGACTTATTTATGAGATATATAGTGTTACCACTGGCTTTGTTTGCGCCTGCTCAGCATTTAGCAGGTCAGGGTAGAATATATTTACTAAAAAAATAGCATTTAGGTTGTTTTTTTTGGTGAACCGAATAGCCTTTTTAACATCAAATTTGGATCAAACTTTCCATAAATCCTTAGTGATAGATGTCACAGGGTCATGATATGGGTCACCTAATACAAAAATTGTTTGGGCCTCTATGAATGTATGTTTTTTTTTAATGCTTCACCCTGTTCATGTTCATTAAAAACTTCCAGTATATATCTTAATATATGTCAGAAGAAAAAAAACCCCAAAGATGCATTTAAAAAGATGTTAAATTCAGGTAGGAGTTAAATTATCTTCACAGCACTCCGGACACATCCATAGGTGCTCAGATTCTCCTGTCAACATATTCATGAGCGTCGCACGGTTAATAGTGCCAGTCCATGTTGGTTAACAAGATTTTGTTGTTAAATTCGTTAGTGACTTAAGTAAAATTGGTTTTTAAAGGATTTTTTCTAAAATTACCATGGGGTCATCACCCATGTTTTAGAGTTCCTGTGACAAAAGAGATAATTATGATGATTCCCCATGCTCTTGAAGGTCCCTAAGTGAGTTCTGGGACCTCATAATGGGGAAAATAAACGAGAATAGACCCACTGCCTCCCTAAAAAGCATGTCATAAGCGCAAACTAATTAACGCTTTCCTTTGAAATCGTGTGCATCTGCATGCAAATAAGCTAGATCTGACAAATAAATGTGCCTGCAACAGTCAGAAGTGAATGAACAACCAAAACTTTCCACTGGAGTTTACAGCCACTGAACGCAAAGAAGAAGAAGAAGATTCTTGAAGGGCATTTGATTATACAACGTTTGTCCCATGACATAAATATTTTCTGTGATCTTTTCACTAGTCGTTCTGAATTAACAGGACAGGTAGGTATAAAGTGTTGTCTTTGGGTTATTATTAAGTTGTAAGGCCCCAAACTCTTCCACAGCACGGCTCCTATATAAATGTCCTAAGACCCTGATTAGATTTTTTTTTTTTTTTTTTGGCTAGCCACCACAGGGTCTAAATAATATATAATGCTGTACGTAACTATGAGTCCTACAGGATAATTAAAATAAAGAATTGAAGTGAAGTCTTTGCACTTTGGGCAAGCCCGTAAGTATTTCCTCACTCCCAGCAGAAGTTGAAGCCTGTGTGTGTTGAATGTCTCTGTGGTGTGCTGGTTAGCTACATCTCTGAGCTGTCCTCTCCCCCAGGTAACTGAGGATCACTTGCAAAGTTTCTCACTCCACCAGCCTCATTCCAGATGATTCGTCAGAAAATGTAACACTGTACCCTAATCTGTTATTTATTGATGAAATCGATCCCATCTGTTCATCATCATTGTCCCACCGGCAGGTGCTTTTGAAGCCAGAAGGTCCACAATCCGCTTTTTGCACATCCTCATAGCCCCAGATCTCCCCGTGTGGGCTCCGAGGGGAGAGGAGAAAGGGCATTTTGAGGAGAAAAAAATAATAGAGCTATTGCCCCACTAACAAACATGTCATATCAGACAACTAGTTATGAGTATTTCTTTTAAAGTCGGAGTGCATCTTCCAGTGAGACGAAGGACCAGCAGTAGACATACAAGTAATCTATATTTTTAAATGGATGTGCGCGAATTTCACGAATTTCAAAGGACTATGAAAAAAAAAAAAATCTAGACAGCGCGTTAAACGGTTGTCCTAACTGAAATTCAGATCCAAACGTCTGGCGAACATTTGAAATATTAACACGAATTTCAAAGGACTATGAAAAAAATCTAGACAGCGCGTTAAACGGTTGTCCTAACTGAAATTCAGATTAGCACATCTCTACTGTAAAGTAAAGGACCCTTTTCCGCGCCTTCAGGCGTATTGGGCATATAGGATTAGACCTATATTTTATAGACCAATCGGTACTCAGTGGGTGATATGGTCAGCATCACGTCGGCCGACTTTATTTCACAGGGCTGCACCTGGTACCCACTCAAGACTGGGACGACCTGGGAGCCAATTTCTTTGTTGAAAAAAGCCAGGACCCGAACCCACGACCTTCCGATTCGCAGGCTAGCGTCTAGCTGCTACACCACGGTGACTCCACACATTTCTGCTGAGACCAGAATTTTGTTTACGTTAAACGGGAGTTCTTCTTAAGCGAGTTTAATTTAACATGGTTTTACTGTACTATACTCTGATCTATATAATGTCTTTATCTCTCACGGTAGTTGAGAAACTCCAGCCTGATTTATGTCATGTAGCACAGATCGTTAGTATACATAATTGCTTCATCAGTCGGACAGGAAAATCTATCATGTTTAATTATTAGGTCTGGCTCTCATCACACTCTCTCATTCCTACAACATCATCATCATCATCTTCATATAGCAGGTCCTTTACACCAGTGTTCCTCATCCTTTCTAGTCCTGCGGCCCACCAAAACTGAGAGATTCGTTTTTACGGCCACCCTGACAGCTAACAAGACGAATGAATAAATGAAGTTCATATTACCAGGACCGTACATCGAGCGACAAACACCGGTGATACAACATGTCACTATTCGGATGCAAATCACACGGACATAAGTCCGAGAAACCCCGTTCAACCGTTAGGCTATGCTAGTTTAATTTCACCCATGTCTGCCTTATGTTTCCTTAATGTTCCCATGTGTGTTCCGTTCCCGGGCCTTATTGGGGGGGGGGGGGGGGGGGGGGTAGACCCACTGTCTCCTTAAGAAGCGTGTCACAATAGGTAACTGCCAATTACTGCCGTATTATGCCACTTTTGCTGTGTAGGCAGGGGGGTCTTTGAGTCTTGAGGATTTACGGCCGCATTGCTAGTGCTGACGCCACGACTGTGCAGGTGAGAATTTTATTTTGTCCCGGCAAAAAAAATCCCTAGCCTTACCGAGGATTTAAACCCGGGTCTCAGTAGTGACTAATTAGTGATATTTTGTATTCTGAAATCATTGACAAGTAAAGTGAGATGAGGAACCAACAGTCTGCCTACCATTAATCCAGCTCTGTAGAACGGATGTGCATAAGAAATTTAAGTTCTGGAACAAGACTAAAGTCCAGAAGTATAACCGATGAACCCTAAGAAGAAATGGTTCTTTAATTTTAACTCGCTGATTTTATTTAATTTTTTTTAAATAATGATCAGCATTTAGTTTGTGGTCAACATCGTGTTGTCTGCCTTCACTTTTCATATATTTCCTGATTGGCAGCTGCATTACGGTGAAACATTATACTCGTTGCAGTGTCTCAGATATCATTCAATTGTTAGTCACTATGGACCGCAGGCAAAAGTTTCACTTACACATTATTGCACAAGGAGATTTTCAACAGTTTCATGTGTCTCATTTGCACAATGTAGTTATTGGTGAAAGTCCAACTTCGTTGGCATAACTTTCATTATCTGTACGGTTTTCCACCAGCTGCGTAGTTTTCCGTCATCAAAACTAAATGTTTTGAAATAACGTAGGTTGTTTATGTTTAACTTGGTCACGTGTCCAGCGTGCATTTCAAAGCTGAAGCAACCAGGGTTATGAGGCCCAGATTCCTTTCCTCACTGCGTCGGTGGGTTAATGGGGACATTTTTTCGGAGATCCCGGTGGGATCGTCGCTGGAGCTACTGAATTTGTGCTGTATGCTACTTTCTGTGCAGACGACCAGCCGTTCTAAAATAAAGTAAAGGACCCTTTTCCACGCCTTTAGGCGTATTGGGTATATAAGGCTAGACCAATGTTTTATATACCAAACGGCACTTGGTAGGTGATCTTCGCCTTTCAGTAAAGTCTCATTGAGCCTCTCCGCAATGCTTCACTCTATCAAAAAATGTTCGGTTAGGACAGAAACTGTTAACTAAGACGGCTTACAGTCCAGTTTAGTTTGGGGGACACGGATGCCTTGGTCAGTTAAAAATCGTCCCTTCGGAGAGGGAGATGACGGGTGCGGGGTATTTTTCACCGCTATTTGTGAGTATAGTGTACTTTTTTTTCATCACGAACTATTACTGTGGGTTCTATCACTGGTTAGGTGAGTTTTTTTTTTTTTTTTTTTTTAAATATGTTGGGGGCAAAATTAAACTAAACAGTCCTTGACGACAGCATGCGGCGCTAACTCCTCTGGCTACATCGACCTACACAGACAGTAGTGACAGTTGTTGTTGTTGGAGGTGGTGGTGGTAGTGGTAGCAGTAGTACTGGTACTAGATATGTGATGTGTGTAGCTGTTGCACTGGCCACACTTCTCAGTACAAACTAATGCTACCCATTTTAGTCTTATGAATTAATCAAGTAACAGAAAGTGTATTGATCGGCACTGACAGAAAGAAGTAGAAAGATAGAAGAACACACTAGACAACATAAAAATCGAAAGCTATAGCTACCGTGCCAGGAATTGAACCTGTCACCTCCAGACGGCGTCGGATGCCAAGCTCAATTTTGTTACAATATGTCGTAAGGTGATGACTTTTCCATCCTTCGGAGCGGATGATATGATTAATGGAGGGGGATGGGGGGGGGGGGGGTTGATGCGGACACTGTTAACTGAGAGAGAGAGCTTAATACGATATTTTAAAGTTCTCATTTCTTAACTATTTCTTTTTTTTTTTTTTTTTTAATAATTTCGCCAAGTGATAATTTTTTAAATCCTTCGGAGAGGAACATATGATTGAGGGACGGGGGGGGGGGGGGGGGGGGGGGGGTGGTTATGCCAGACACTGTTAGCCGAGAGAGCTTAATACATTATTTTAAGTTCTCATTTCCTAACTATTTCTATTTTAATAATTTCGCCAGGGATGATTTTTCAATCCTTCGGAGAGGGAGATATGGCTGGGTCGAGGGGAGAGGAAGAGGTGGTGTGGAAAAGGTGGGGGGGGGGGGGGTAATGACAGATACTGTTAGCTGAAAGCTATTTTCTTTCTTTTCCATTTCACCATTCTGGGCCACAGCAACGCGTGGTATGGTAAAGCTAGTTAGAAATATTTGCTGATGTGACTTTTTTATTTTTTTTTAATTATTTGTATTTTCATGTTTGTTTTGTAAGTTCAAAGGGTTATTTATATCATTCACCCTATTCTTTGTCCACACCACGTCTGAAGAAAATAGAATACGTTGCCAATACAGTCACATTGCCTTTGAGAATAATCGTTCCGCGATTTCTGAATATGACCACTATTAGGCTTTTTCCCATGGTGTTAAACATTGTTTTCTTTTATTTAAACGCTACTGTAGTAGACACTTTTGCGGTTAGTACCAGCATCTTTGTTCTCTATAAAATCTAAGAGAGCTGCAACTACTTAACCACCACCACCTCCTGTCTTTACAAAAAAAAAAAAACATGTTTACGTTGTAATTGTAAATCTCTTTCAAAGATAAAATGCAAAAAAAAAAAAAAAAAAAATTTGGATCAAATGCTCTCCAGCTAACGTCGAACATTTGCTATATTTAGCCATAACATGCCGCTGACAAAGATTCTTCCCATTTCAGTCTCTAAATAACAGAGTGTGTTTTTGTAGCCTCTCTCTCTCTCTCTCTCTCTCTCTCTCTCTCTCTCTCTCTCTCTCTCTCTCTCTCTCTCTCTCTCTCTTCTTTTACCTTGTGAATTGGAGAGATATAAAACACATTCGAATCCTTGGTAACTACTGTGGCGTTCATCTCTCTCTCTCTCTCTCTCTCTCTCTTCTCTCTCTCTCTCTTTTTTTACCTTGTGAATTGTAGAGATACATAACAGATTCGAATCCTTGGTAAATACTGTGGCGTTCATCCCCCTTCCCCCCCCCCCTCCCCCGCCCAACACACTTAGATTGTCGGCTGAATCCTCGAGACATGACAGGCAGAGGAGTAAATGTGTGATCTAAGTTCAGCTTCTTTCGATCTGTAACCAGCGAATGAACAGTTCATATTTCTATGTACCGTGTGCCCCTAATAATTTCACGCTGTCAGTCAAAAGTTCAGATTGTATTTTGATTTTGCTTCTGCCACCCACCGCCCCCTTTACGGTGCCGCCTGATGCAACATCTCTGTACATAGCCGCACTCATCAAAGCGCTACTTTATTGAGGTCTTTTACTTTACTTTCCCATTCTACCTAGTGCTGCTTACGTACACGAGCAAGCTAAACTGTCAGGTAGCTTCTGTGGTAACTCCCCGTGTGGGTTCTGCGGTTCCGTTTTGGAGTACAAAGAAAAGACCCACTGCCTCATTACAAGCATGTCGTAGGTGGCGACTAATTATTGCTGCTTCTTTCAAAGTCAGAGTGTATCTGCCAGAAAGGCAAGGAACCAACAGTCTGCATACAAATTAGCTGGATCTGTAAAACGGATGCGCATGCAAAAGTCAAGTTTCTGAATGAAGACTAAAATCTAGGAGTCGGCGAACAACCAGAACTTTCAGCCAGAGTTTACGGCTGGTGACGGCTTAGACGAACAATGTATGTGGTTACGAAATGATCTCAGTGGGAGGAAACAATACTTGGGGTGTGGGGGTGGCTGCATGGTCTCGAGGCATGGTGTCCGCCTAGATTTCCGGAGGTTCCGAGTTCAATTCCCGGTAAGGCCTGGGATTTTTTTTCCACGTGGACTTGGACTTCTAGTAACTCCCCCCTGGTCTCTGGGTGGTGCGCACGTAAAAAATCGCTTGGCAGTTGGAAATCGAAAAAAGTAGTAATCCGGGCAAAATTTAGAGTTAAAAATCTACCCAAAGTATTTCAGGATCCTCGCCGGTGCTACAGAACCTGTGCACTGTGCTGAGCTTCTTAGGACTCAGACTTTAGTTTAAAAAAAAAAAAAAATAACAGAGCACTAATGGGTTACTACCCGTGTGCCATGATGTTGATCCGATGTTCAAACCTCAAGGAGCGATACTTTTAGGAGACACATTGAGACTGCATGTGTTTGCCTACGTTTTTGTCAAGCATTTCCCCGTGTGGGTTCCGGGGCCACATTGGATTGAGGGGGTGAATATACCGACAGCCCCTTTACAAGCTTGTCTTGAAAGGCGACTGGTAAAGGATTTGCTTAAATCGGATGTGCTGGGCTGAAAGGCGCCTATATTGCAAGCTAGCCTATCACAAAAGTAGAATAAGCAAAATCTGTAAAGCGGACGTGCACACCAAAGTCCTGGAACAAGACCAAAGTCTAGAAGTGGACGAACAACCAGAACTTTCTTCAACTGACGGCCCGCGGAGGCCTAGCTAATGGGCCGCGGATCATTGCTGGTTGTATTGAATTAATTCAATGCTGTGGCTTGAACCTATGGCCCGTGACGATCTTCAGTTTCAAAATCTTGGCCCCTGGATAAACTTAGTAGAATAATCCCTGGTGGAGGAACAAGCAATACAGTACAGTGTTTTAAGATACTTAATACAGAAGTGTCGTGGGGTCTCCATGGCGAAGTGGTCAAGCCATTTGCCTCGCGCTCTGAAGGTCGTGGGTTCGTTTTACGGCTGTGCTGGTCAGTTCACGAGTGCAATTTTTACGGAGATCCCCGGGGATCTTCGCCGGAGCTACGTTGTTCGTGCTGTGTGTGACGCTATCAACAGCAGGCTGCCAGACGTTCTGCCGAGAGAGACCGAGCCATATGGGATAAAACCCAGTGCAGTGAAGTCGATCCTCTCGCCTTTAACCTTTTATAGGTAGGTAGCTGCTCCCCCTTCATAATTCTGTCTCTCGCTGTTAGCTTCAACCACCTGCTCCATGTACACGGCTGACTGTTACAGACTGATGACTGATTATTCACATCGAATACCCGTACCTAGTTCAGGTTCCAGTCGCCTTGCGGTATTTATAACGTCATTCGAATAATAGTTTTAATATTGGAAACGTGAGATATCTCAATGGTTGTTTGTATCATGTTACTGACCACATACGTCCCAGCTATCGCCGACAGTCTAGCACTTTGAGGTCATCCTGGTTGAAGTGTTTTCTGGTTCATATGTTGAGTTATTACTAAGATGGAGAACGGTATGTTTCTTGCATAGTGGCTAGCATCGATTCAGAGGTCCCGGGCAGTTAGTGCCTTTTGGATATTTTCTCCGGCTTATGCAGGTTTTAGTTAAAATCGAGAGGATCGACTTCATTGCACCGGATTCCCCTGTGTGGGTTCCGGGGCCCTATTATAGGGAAAACAAGAATAGACCCACTGCCTACCCAAAAGCATGTCGTAAGAGTCGACGAATTTGGATCTTCTTTCGAATTCGGAGTGCATCTGCCTGAGAGGCAAGGAACAAGCAGCCTGCATACAAATGAGTCAGACCTGTTGAACGGATGCACACGCAACACTCAGGTTCTGGAACAGGGCTGCAGTCCAAAAGTAAATGAACAACCAAAACTGTCCGCCAGCTTACAGCTGGTGAACACGAAGAATAAGAATAAGAATTGCACCGAATTTGGTCCCATAATTCTCGGTCTCTCTCCGCAGAACGGCTAATGGCCTGCCGAAAGCGCCACGCATAGCACGAACTTCGTAGCTCCGGTGACGATCGGATGGATCTCTGTAAAAATTGCAATCGTGAACTGAAGGGCGCAGGCATGAAACGAACCCACGACCTTCTGAGGGTGAGACAAATGGCTTAACCACTTCGCTACGTAGACACTCTAGGGTATCGGCTCTTAACCTGCGGGTCACGACCCTTTCACAGGGGTCGCCTAAGTCATCGGAAAACACGTGGTCATTGAAGCTATGAAGAAAAATAATTGTTTGACTGGGTCGCCACAACATGAGGGAAATGTATTAAAGGGGCCGGGCATAAGAGAGGTTGAGAGCCACTGCTCTAAGGTGTTGAGAAATAGGCAGACAGGCTTGATGATTCTGCAGCAGTTGGTGGTAAAGTGTTGTATGACAAGCTAAATGTTGTCAAGGTCCTTGGGGGGCGAGTAAACAGTGCGGAGACACAAGCGGATCTTCACGGTCAGAAGAGAATAGTGCATTGAGCAATTGTGACACAGTTGTATCTTTCACATCTCCCCCGGCATAGATGTGCCTAATTCGGACATAGTGTGTAATGGACGCAGTTCGTAGCTCTCTTGATCGTACTCAACAACACGGCCAGTGATGTAACAAACATTACAAATGTGGTTGTTTATTTCAACAATATTGTCAAGTCAAGCAGTACGAATTATTTCATTAACCAATAGTATAGGAACACTTCATTATCTTATTATTGGCTGTTCATATATCTGCCGATAAGTTCTTTAATCACTCTTCTCGCCAAGCAAAACCTTAGTTTGATATCTATTTTTTCTAACGAAGCTCAGATCTAGTTTTCTATGTTTTCTCGCTGACTATATATCAAAGCTGTTCAACTAAGTTTACCCAAGAGCCAAAGTTTTGAGAACAGGGATTGTAATAGGCCAGATGCCTGAGCCCAATCATAGAAAATGATTAAAATAATACAACTGGCAATGATCAGCGGACCAACTGCTAGGTCTCAGCGGGCCAAATCTGGCCCGCGGGCCGTCGGTTGAAAAGCTCTGCTATATATTATAGTCACCTTAGAAACGAGGATTTACATTATGAAATCTGGCTTCTATGTATCTTAGTATTTGTGTGTAGTCGTTTACCATGGATATTGCTTCAAATGTGAAATGATGATTGAAAAAAAAAGTAAATGTTGTCTCCACAGCGAAGTTTGGCTACAGTGTTGTCTTTGGGTTATTATTAAGTTGTAAGGCCCCAAACTCTTCCACAGCATGACTCCTATATAATTGTCCTAAGACCCTGACATTAGATTTTTTTTTTTTAGCAAGCCACCACAGGGTCTAAATAATATATAATGCTGTACGTAACTATGAGTCCTACAGGATAATTAAAATAAAGAATTGAAGTGAAGTCTTTGCACTTTGGGCAAGCCCGTAAGTATTTCCTCACTCCCAGCAGAAGTTGAAGCTTGTGTGTGTTAAATATCTCTGTGGTGTGCTGGTTAGCTACATCTCTGAGCTGTCCTCTCCCCCAGGTAACTGAGGATCACTTGCAAAGTTTCTCACTCCACCAGCCTCATTCCAGATGATTCATCAGAAAATGTAACACTGTACCCTAA